>PVKP010006828.1:0-80603 GCA_004027715.1 Plecturocebus donacophilus | reverse complement strand
GAGCTTTGTTTGGAATTGGGACAGGCTTCCTTTTTTTTTTTTTTTTTTTGAGTCGGAGTCTCACTGCTGCCTGGGCTGGAGTGCAATGGCGCCACCTCGGCTCACTGCAACCTCTGCCTCCTGGGTTCAAGTGATTCTTCTGCCTCAGCCTCCCGAGTAGCTGGGATTACAGGCACCCGCCACCATGCCTGGCTAATTTTTTGTATTTTTAGTAGAGACAGGGTTTCACCATGTTGGGCAGGCTGGTCTTGAACTCCTGACTTGGTGATCTGCCCGCCTCAGCCTCCAAAAGTGTTGGGATTACAGGCATGGGCCACCGTGCCCAGCCTCCCTGACTCTTAAAGGATGAATGGTAGTCAAAAGCCAGTGATGAGAGGAAGGGCATTTCAGGCAAAAGATACAGTATGAACAGTGAGTGTTTGAGGGGATCTGCAAGTAGTTCATTGTGTCTGGAGCCTAAAAAGGTGAGAATGGATAGTGGTGGGGGGTAAGATTAGAGAGGTAAAGTACTAAGAGCTAATATTTCCATAGTCCCCACCATGTCTCAGTCATGGCTCTTTTTTAAAATTTAATTTAATTTTTTAAAAATAGAGACAGGGTCTTGCTGTGTTGACCAGGCTGGTCTCAAACTCCTAGGCTCAAGCGATCCTCCCATCTTGGCCTCTCAGAGTGCTGGGATTACAGCCTTGAGCCACGACACCTAGCCTCAGGTATGGCTCTAAGCCCTTCACATATATGAACTTACTAATTTATTCCATGTGTCAGCCTTATGAAAGATACTCTTATTAGTCTGTTTCATAGATGAGAAAATTGAGACTCACAAAGGTTAAAGTAACTTGCCCAAGGTCACATTGCCAGGACTAGTAACATTTTCTGGAGGGCCCTGTAGGTCATGGTGAGGAGCTTTATTGGTTGATTGACTGATTGAAAGATGGAGTCTTGCTCTGTTGCCCAGGCTGGAGTGCAGTGGTGTGATCTCGGCTGACTGCAACCTCTGCCTCCTGGATTCAAGTGATTCCCCTGCTTCAGCTTCCCAAGTAGCTGGGACTACAGGTGTGTGCTATCATGCCCAGCTAATTTTTGTATTTTTTAGTAGAGATGGGGTTTCACAATATGTTGGCCAGGCTGGTCTTGAATTCCTGACCTAATATGATCCACCTGCCTCGGCCTCCCAAAGTGCTGGGATTACAGGCGTGAGCCACAGCGCCTGCCCAGGAACTTTATTTTTATCTTGGACTTTATCTTGAAGGCCAGGTATTCTGGGCTATTACCCTTATGTGGAGGGTGTTACAGGCCCATTTGATGATTTAATATAGACCCTCCCAGAAAGATGGAAGTATGAATATGCCTCTGTTGCACAATTTCAGGGAGCTCCTGAATCCTCTGGAGCTCTGGGCAGAAGGACCTCCAATGTGAGGCATCAGGAGTCATCCAAGGGCCTTCAACCTGGGAGTAACTTGGTCAGATCTGTACTATTAAGAAGCATGTGGCTTCTGTGAGGAGTGGGATTAGAGGGTGAAGATACAGGTCCTGAGATCTGTTAGGAGGTTGTAGCAACAGGGCAGAAAGAGAAAGTGTGGACTGAAAGGAAGGTAACTACCACAGTAGTGTGTCTGTGAACCTCAGTTTTCTCATCTGTAAAATGGGAAGTTTTTGAGGATTATATACAGCAATGCATATATATGATGTATATTTGTATATGGATTAATGCATATAAAGTGCTGCCACCTAGTAAACATACAGTAATTATCAACTATTACTAACGTGGCCAGCTTAGTAAGTTGTGCAGCTAGTATTTGGCTCCAAGTCCACCTGGTTAACCATGATGAAATAATGAGATTAGATTGCTCTGGGGTCTCCTCCTTACATCCTCCTGGCTTCCTCTCTCCTTCCTCAGTAGAGCCCTTGGGGTAGTGAGCAGAGGGGAGGGATCAGCTGCTGGAGTCCTGACATGATTTTTCCTTCTCCTCAGATCACTGAGACCCAGAGGCTGGGCCTGGCTATGGCCCTAGAACCTAACAGCACCTTCCTGAGGAAGTCCCTGCAGGCTGCCTTGAAACATTTGGGCCCCTGACCATCCACCAAGGGACCACCCTCTTGGAGCTCCATCAGCAGCTTCCTGAAGGGCATTTCTGCCTTTACTGCCTTGTCTTGAGCCCTAGCCTGAGGGTAAAGGCTGAGCCTGGCCATTCCAGGTTCCAGCTGCCTCCTTGTTCCAGGCTGCAGAGGGACCGTATTGGCTTCTCAGCTAACAGGGAGGCCCCTGGGCTAAGGGAGGTCAACTATATTTTCTCTTTCTTTTGTTTGTTTTGAGAGAAAGTATTGCTCTGTCATCCAGGCCAGAGTGCAGTGGTGCAATCGATCATGGCGCATTGCAACCTCTGCCTCCCAGGCTTAATCCTCCCATCTCAGCCTCCCAAGTAGCTAGGACTACATGCACATGCACTGTGCCCAGCTAATTTTTTTTATTTTGTAGATAATAAACCGGTCAGGGCTGGTCTTGAATTCCTGAGCTCAAGTATCTTCCCGCCTTGGCCTCCCAAAGTGTTGAGATTACAGGCATGAGCCACCACACCAGGACATAGCTATATTTTCAAAGGCTGCTGGCCCCAGGCCACTCCTCATCAATTCTCAGGCTGCAGGGACAGAAACTTGATGATAGGGCTCAGTAGGGTCAAGCTGACCCAGAGTAGACATGAGATGCTCGAGGAGGTCTGGGGTACCAGTGTGCTCAGATGAAGCTCTTGTGCTTGTGTATGTTATGACCTTCTGTGTTGTTGTTTCTGACTTGAGTAATTTATCAATGGTATTGAATAAAAAGTAAGTTCCATAATATCTTTTTTTTTTTTTTTTTTTTTGAGACAGAGTCTCACTCTGTCACGCAGGTTGGAGTGCAGTGGCATGATCTCGGCTCACTGCAACCTCTGCTTCCCTGGTTCAAGCAATTCTCCTGCCTCAGCCTCTTGAGTAGCTAGATTACAAAGACAGAGTTTCACTACATTGGCCAGACTGGTCTCCAACTCCTGACCTCAGTTGATCTGCCCGCCTCCTAAAGTGCTGGAATTACAGGCATGAGCCACCGCTGGCCAATGTCTTATTAGAATCAGTACCTGCTTTCCCATGAATTCTGGGTACTGAACCCATCCCCACCCCCTCCACCTCCCTGCTCAATGACAAGGAACATCTTTTTTCCTGGTGAGGGGAAAAGTGTAGAGTATCATTTATTCACCTTCTGTGGGCCAAATGTGTAATAACACCCACCCCATCCTATTGGAGCTGCCTCCACCGGGCAGGGGGGTAGGTGCAAACGGGGCTTAAAGGTGGGAGTGATTCGGTCTGGAGTTGGGAAAGGATTTTGGGCAGATGACAAATGAGGAGAGATCTGAAGGGCTATTGGAATTACCGTGGGCTGAGGATGGGACCCATTGGACAGAGGAAAGGGCAGAAAAGACACTTTGTGGGTGTGCAGTGCTTTGTGCCTGTTTCATATCTTTGTATTCCTGTAGCACCTGGTTAGGGGCCTTATTCACAGTAAACACACTTAAAACGTAGATGTTATTGAATTCACTATTAAGTGAAAGTTCACTTTAGGACCTTCCCAGCTCTTCTCTGCAGGCGTTGAGAGTCCAGGAACAGAAATTTACTGACACTTCCTTACCACGAGTCCACGTTAAAGCAAGTGCTGAGGGAGGGAGGCCTGGCCGAGGAACAAGGCTTGCTTTTGAGAACATAAGCTGGTGCGGAGGGCACGAGGGGAGACGGACTTGAGGGACAAACATGCCGGAATCCACGCTGTCAGTGAACATCACGGGCCGTACCCAGCAGGTGTGACTACCGAAGCTCGAGCCCTTGAACCCAGCTGGTTTCCTAGGGGCCCTGCAGGCGAGAACCGGGGCGCCCAGGGCTGCGGCAACTCAGTGGGTTCCCGCGCGCCGGCTTAGCGGCGCAGCGACGGCCCCCAGCGGCTAAAGAAAGTCGCGCTCCTTGGAGCTGGCAGACCCAACCTGTCTAGCAGTAGGGCCGAGGAACAAGGCATTCTCGCGAGATCAGGGCCACTATTTGAGCGCATGCGCAAAGCATTCTAGCCTCTTTTCCGGTTAGCGCGGCAGGAGAAGCCATGAGGTGAGTGGTGCTGAAAGCTCTATCCGCGTTCATCTGCACCTCCAGGTGCCGAAGCAAGGGTGTGGACCCTACAGGCCGAACTGCGGACCTTAGGGCCAACTTCACCGTGGGGCACTTCTTACGGCGGGTCGCCCTTCCTACCAGCTCCAGTCACCGAGAGCCTCCTTCCGCCGGGGCTTGGACCTGGCCTGGGCTCCCATCGCTCGACGTGGTATCCGGAATCCACGGGGGAGTCCACCGTGGGCCGCCTGCCTGTCTCGAAGCCTGGAGCCTCGGAGTCTTCCGAGCAGGCCGAGCGTGTGGACTCCGCAGCCCTGAGTGCGCTGTCGTTTCTCTTCCGCAGCAGCAAAGTCTCTCGCGACACCCTGTACGAGGCGGTGCGGGAAGTCCTGCACGGGAACCAGCGCAAGCGCCGCAAGTGAGTGCCGACTCTGGGGCAGGGCGCGGGTGGCGGGGGCCGGCGGCTGCTTGACCCCTTTCTCTCTCGAAGGTTCCTGGAGACGGTGGAGTTGCAGATCAGTTTGAAGAACTATGACCCCCAGAAGGACAAGCGTTTCTCGGGCACCGTCAGGTTGGCACCGTTCTGACCCCACCCAGCAGCGCTCAGTGCCCCCGTGCCTGCCCTTCCTCTGCAGGCTCCCGCTGAGCCGGAAGCGGGCACGTCGGTACTGATGTGCCAGGGTAGTTCAGACCCCCTGCTCCAGGCAGGCGCGGCTGGACAGACCCCGACCCTGGGTCTTAAAACATGAGGGGAGGCGTGGGGAGGCCTCGGCCGAGCCCGCCGGCCTGCCTGAGAAGCCAGGCTGGCTGCTGGTGAATGGACGCTCTGGGTAAGGCTTGATGGCTGCTGCGGTCCCAGACCCTTCACTGGACCTCGGGACTCAGGGCTAGGCATAACCTGTTGGTTCTCCCAAACGCAGGCTTAAGTCCACTCCTCGCCCTAAGTTCTCCGTGTGTGTCCTGGGGGACCAGCAGCACTGTGACGAGGCCAAGGCCGTGGATATCCCCCACATGGACATCGAGGCGCTGAAAAAACTCAACAAGAATAAAAAACTGGTCAAGAAGCTGGGTGAGTCCGGCCGCTGTGGTTTTGCATGTGAGATGTGGGTTGGGAGCAGGTGGTCATGGGAGTGGTAGAAAGGCGGCTTTTCTGCCATTTCGATTTTTAAACGATGAGGGGGCTAGAATAGCAAAGGATTGGCAGTGGTTGCTTAGCTGGCCTGACTGCTGTATTAGCTTTGTGGTGCTTTGATGTTTGTATTTGCTATGAGGATTCCAGTTGATAAGGAGGGAGGTCAGGCATTGTAAGTTGACCAGCCAGGTGCTGGTGAGCTATGATGTGGGAATCTTTATGCTGCGTTGTTTTAAGCAGTGGCATTAGACTGCTTTTAAAGGTAGGAAGCAGACGTTGCCAGTTGTCAAATGTCCAGCGTCTACAGTTAAGAAATAGGAAGGCAGAATTCGAGCCCAGGCAGTGTTGACTGGAGCATCTGTTGTACAGTGGTTATGTCATGGATTGTGGGTCATCCTGATCTTCTGAGACCATGTTTTGGGACCAGTGAATGTCCAGAGAACTTTCAGGAAACCGCTTGGGCTGGGGAAAAGACTGAGGTGGAGTCAGGGTGCCGCTTGGAGGTCACTTACATGGTTGATTCGCACTTCTGACCTGCCACATTTGAGGTGTGCCTTGGTGACCAGGTGTCCTAAGCAATGCCAATGGTTTCCTCTCTTTACCAGCCAAGAAGTATGATGCATTTTTGGCCTCAGAGTCTCTGATCAAGCAGATTCCACGAATCCTCGGCCCAGGCCTAAATAAGGCAGGAAAGTTCCCCTCCCTGCTCACACACAATGAAAACATGGTGGCCAAAGTGGATGAGGTGAAGTCCACGATCAAGTTCCAAATGAAGAAGGTGAGGGGGTCTGGTGGGTTGCTATGTGTGAAGGTGCTGGCAGGGTCCAGATTTTACCCAAGTCTCTAAATGTGCCAGTAGGAGTCCCACCAGGATTGAAACTTTTCACCCTAGTCTTCCTTGGCCTGGGTCCAAGTATGTGCTCACTAGGTCACTGTGGGAGGAGGGATGGGCCATTTGCCATTCTTCCACCAACCTGACTTGATATTCTCTCTCCTTTCAGGTGTTATGTCTGGCTGTGGCTGTTGGTCATGTGAAGATGACAGATGATGAGCTTGTGTATAACATTCACCTGGCTGTGAATTTCTTGGTGTCATTGCTCAAGAAAAACTGGCAGAATGTCCGGGCCTTATATATCAAGAGCACGATGGGCAAGCCCCAGCGCCTATATTAAGGCAAATTTGAATAAATTCTACTACCAGTCCCCTCTGTCTGCCTGTGATTGAGAGTGGGTGGTGGTCTGTCAATTGGCAAGTGAGTGCCTTGGCACTGCTGATGGCTAGCTCTGTAGTTTGTGACCTTGATGATGGATAGTTGGGTACTACAGAGAAGAGGATGTTTTCATGCCATCAAAATTAGGCAGTTTTGGGATGCTTGCTAAACAGGACTGAAGCTTTGACAGGATTGGTCTATGTAAACTTAAGAGGATTTTAGTCAGCATTTCTGTGTTAACAGGCCCCATGTCGAGTATACTGTACTTTGGGTCAGTAATGAGTAAATGTTAAGGAAAACAAGGAACAGCTACAGTACAAAATTGTAATTTTTTTTTGAGATAGAGTGCAGTCCAGCCCAGGCTGGAGTGCAGTGGCACAATCTTGGCTCACTGCAATCTCTGCCTCCTAGGTTCAAGCAATTCCCCTGCTTCAGCCTCCTGAGTAGCTAGGATTACGTTTGCCCTCCACTATGCCCAGCTAATTTTTTTATTTTTAGTAGACAGGTTTTCACCATCTTGGCCAGGCTGGTCTTGAACTCCTGACCTTATGATCTGCCTGCCTCCCAAAGTGCTGGGACTATAGCCAGGGTCCTGTTAATTCTAGGGAAACCAGCAGTAAGTAGGTGGAGACAGGCCGTGGAAACTTCCAGGTTCTTGTCCCAGGTGTGTTTAGCCCCCCTCCCTTTCTGTGGCATTTACCTGTTACAGTTCTTGCCTCCAGCACCTAGTACTGGAAAGGTGGCTTTTGGTGTGGTGGGAAATACGTTTTTAATCTTTGACTTAAATCAGCTTTGTTTGACTGGCAAATAGGGGACCCAGTTCATCCCTGTTTTTTAATAGAAGGTTATTTTCTTTTTTGAGATGTGTTCACTCTTGTTGTCTAGGCTGGAATGCAGTGGTGGGGTCTCTGCTCTTGGATTCTCCTGCCTCAGCCTCCTGAGTAAGTAGCTGGAATTACAGATACACGTCACCATGCCCAGCCAATTTGAAAATATATATATATATATATTTAGTAGAGATAAGTTTCACCATGTAGGCCAGGCTGGTCTTGAACTCCTGACCTCATGATCCACCTGCCACAGCCTACCCAAGTGCTGATAATTAGAGGCATAAGCCACCAAGGCCAGCTGAGAAGGGTTATTTTAAAGCATAAAAGTGATACTTATAAACAGTGCATTTTGGCCAGGTGCAGTGGCTTGTGCCTGTAATCCCAGCTACTAGGAGGCTGAGGCAGGAGAACTGCTTGAACCCGGGAAGTAGAGGTTGCAGTGAGCGGAGATGCTGCACTCCTGCCTGGATGACAGCAAGACTTGGTGAGGAGCAGGGAATGTCGTATTTATTAAAACAAGCTTTACCTGTCCCTGAACTGTGAAGAACACAGGGTTTTCACTCAGCAAGTTGTGCTCTTAGTTTTTTCTTTGTATTTTTAGTAGACTGGTCTCTCCATGTTGGTCAGGCTGGTCTTGAACTCCTGACGTCAGGTGATCTGCCTACCTCCTAAAATGCTGGGATTACAGGTGTGGGCTGCCATGCCTGGCCAACTTTTTTAGCTTTTAAGTTATAGCAGTTTCTTGATAAGGCAGGTATAAAACTTAATGAGGATGATGAGCAGTGAATTTTGGTTCTCAAGACAGGTCCAGCCAGCTACTTGTCTAGGTTATTTTTCTTTGGGCTTTTACGTATTTTCTAAACCTCCTGTGATCTTTGCAATTGGAAGGAAAAGGGAAACTTTAGGTTTAAGTAAATAAAGCAAAAGCAGTTACCTGATTATGTATTTTCTAAACCTCCTGTGATCTTTGCAATTGGAAGGAAAAGGGAAACTAGGTTTAAGTAAATAAAGCAAAAGCAGTTATCTGAAGGCTCTTGTGTGCTAATTGCCCATAGATGTAATCGGTGTCCAGTGGATCCAACAAATGAATTTCTGCCTCCTGGGCCCCTCCTACCTACTGGGGCTCTGGGCATCCTCCCATCCATCCCGCAGGTGACAGTTTGGGGATCCCTAGTGGGATACCAGCCGCACATCATGGAGTCAGGCAGATCAGATTGGAATCCTGAGGAGTATATTTAACATGTCTCAAGTTTTCCCCATCAGTTAAGATGATTCTAGAGGATTGCCGGATTTAGCAAATAAAAATGCAGGCTGTCTTTAGTATTGCACTGAACATACTTAAATCATCCGTTTATCTGAAATTAAAATTTAACTGGGTGACCCCCATTCCATTTAACTCTTATTCTAGCCTGCTACCTTGAGAGCAAATACTCAGTCTCATCCTTTGATGGACGGAATGAGTCCAATCAGTTCACCCATGTTTAACTGTAGGAGAAAAGGCTGGAACAGCCTCTTTAGGCAAATGTCCACTGAAAGTCTTGAGGAACTATCTGCCTCAGCCCTGTAATGACTGGTCCCTACTGCAGACAGGTGGCTCAGGACAGCAGGGCTTTCCAGGTAGACATGGGTAGGTCAGCAGCTGTCACCTGGGGAGATTGCTTACCCTCCTCGAGTCACTTAGGGTCAATGGTAACCTCCAGGCCTTGATCTGTGTTGTGCTGGCTTAGCTGAGGCCTGAAGATTCCATCTCAGTCAATGTACGAACCTGAGCAAATCACTTCCCTTAGGGGACCTCAGGTACAAGTGCTCAGCTCGAAGCAGGAGGGAGTGAGGGAAATGCTGAGTGTGGGTAGGGCTTGGGGCCCCCCAAGAGATGGCTTTGCAGGGGTTGGGGTGATGACACACTAGGACCTGGGAGGAGCTCTCACCTGGAGCTGTTCCAGTCCAAAGGTCTGGCACACAAGTGGTTATATGACTGACCCACAAACATGTAACTTTAATTTTTTTTTTTTTTTGAGCAGGAGCTGAGCCTTGATGGCCCCTGCCCCAACCCCAAGCTGCATTTATGATACAACCCATCACAGCTGGATTTTAAAAATACACAAAAATATATATAATATACATTATAAAACCTAGGTGGGGTTTGGAGGTGGCCTGAGCGATATGCAAACGGTGAGGACCTTCAGGAAGCTCGGGCAGGGTCAGGATGAGGAAGGGAAGGGGCACAGTACTTCATATGAAACTCATAAATACCCACAGGTGGCTGCTGGTCAGGCCCGGCTGGCTCTGGGGGCCTGGGTGTTGAGAAGGGGCAGCAGGGGAAGGGTTAACCTTCAGTCCCAGCACAGGGTCTGGAGAAGAACCTAAGGGAGCAGTGCCCACCAAGGGTTTGTCAGGTGCCAGCCCTGGGCAAGAGAAAAACCAAAAGCCTTCTGCTAGTCCTCCCTCTAGGCTTCTGGTCTGCCCAGAGGCTGGGACTCCTTCCTCTACCTTGCCCTCAATCTGGAGGGTGCTAGGGGGTGCCCCACCTTCCTGGAGCCCCCCTGGCTGGCTTGTGGGCTGATAGGGGTGCCTAACAGGGTCTACTACTGCTGTAGAAAGAGGTGCTCCCCTAACCCAGCTGTCCTCGAGGAGTTTGAGGAGGCTCCACTCTTCACACTGTAGAGCCTCTTCCCCATCCTGTGGCCAGCCCCCGCCCCAGGGAGGTAGTGTAAACCTGGGCTCTGGGGACAGGCAGCCCTGGATGAGAACTCCAGCTCTGCCCACCTCTCCTGTGGGTCCCTCAACTTCCTGGAGCCTCGACACTTCATCTGAAACCTGGAGACCCACACTTGTTGTGCAGAGTCTAGGACTGCACATGCAAGGAGTCTGGGCACCAAGCCTGGCACACAGAAGGGGCAAAGAAGTGTGACCCCTCTGCCCTCAGAGCCGAACCCTGACCTGACACTCTCCTTTCCCAGGGCCTCCGCTCGCTGACTCCCTCGGTCTCCATCCTGCCCTCACCTGCCCATGACACTCCCCCACGGTGGGGCAGTGGCCACATATGCCAGAGGCTGAAGGTGTTCCCCCTCCCCACCTCTCTGAGGTCACACGAGGCTGGGCAGAGCAGGGTGATGGTGGGTCAGCACTGCTGGCAGGCTGCCCCACTGCTGAGCCCTCCTCTCCTCTCTTCCACAATTAAAGCGCAGAACAGTGGCAGGGAGTGTGTGTGCTGGGGTAGGTGGGGAGGCCTCCTGGGTCCTGGGCCTGAGGCCTGGCAGGTAGATGAATCCTCAATCCTGGACCCCCCCAGGGGTGCCAGGCAGGTGTGGAGAGGAGATGCTCACCCTGCATCCTTACGGAGGCGCAGAGGGCACCCTAGTCTTTGATGAGCTTGTAGACATGGTGCTGGGCCCCGTGCTCGCTGGTGGAGACTTCGAAGACAAAAGCAATGACAAGCAAGGTCTCCTGGGAGTCCCGGCTCGTGACCACCTAGGGGGCGAGCAGGTAAGAGATTCAGAAGGTCAGGAGGAACAGGGCCATGGGGCAGGCGGCCGAACAGACCCTTCTTTCCAGATCTGTGCCTCTCATCCGAGTGATGTGTCTGACTACCCAACTTTGAGGCCCCTGGTCTGTGGGACTCTCCATGACCCCTGCTGCCCCCCATACCTGCAGGATGGTGAAGTTCTCCAGCACGCTGTTCATCATGTACTTCTCAGGCAGGTGCTTCAGCTTGTGGATGAAGTTGATCATGTACTCACACATGGGCGAGCGGTGGATACGGTAAACAAAGCGCCCGTTCTCCAGCCTGGCGTACTCAGTCTGCAGAGAGCATGGAGAAGGCGTCACTTAGCCGGCCTGCCCCCAGCCCCACCAAGCCACCCTGAGCCCCCACTCACCTCCACCTTCTCTACCACCTGTTTGCCAAAGGAGCACACCTTGGTGGAGACGCTGATGGTCATGCTATCAGCAGAGCTGTACTGAGAGCTGACCCCATAGAAGGCTCCTGGGCCCTCCTGGATGGTGCTGTTGAGGTCGGCCTGGGCATGGGGGCGGGGGTGTTAGGTGCTGGCAGAAACCAGAAGGATTCCTGCCACACCACATCAGAGTCCTGCCCAAGGACCCATCTCTGGCACTCTGCCCACAAGCCATGAGGAGATGGAGCAGGGCCAGGGGTCAATGCAGTGGTCATGGATGTTGCATCTCTGGGGTGGGGAAGGGGGCTCGGAGCAGAGAGGGCCAGGGGGACTCACCCAGAACTTGACGAGGAAGAAGGCATTAGGGGGCCCCTTCTCATAGAGCTCCTTCAGTCCCCCCTTTTTCTCAGGGAACTTGTCATAGATCTGGCGCACATCTACTGCCTCCAGGGGTGGGTCTGAGAAGGCGGGGTTCGTCTGGCCGATGTGCACAAACAGGTGTTTGCTGTACTGTGGGGACGGCCCAGACGGGGTCAGGAGAGCACTCAGACATGCAGACCCGAAGGCGGGGAAGGGGGCACTGCACAGGCACAGGATTGCCTGAAGCTTCCTGAACAGGCCACACCCCCAACCCGGGACCCTGAGTTTCAGTTGTGGATCACCCAGCCAGCCTCTCCACAATTGTGCAAAGCCTTACCCTCACCCCCAAACATGTTACCGTGTCAGGGTCTCGCTGCACCTCCATGAAGGCTGAATACTCGAGGAGCCGCAGCCGGGAGGAGGCAATGGTGCGGTCCTGCCACACGGGCACAGAGGCAGCAGCTGGGGGCAGCGGGGCCAGGGGCTCATAACCTGGGAGGCGAGATGGATTCTCATCTGCATGGGCGCATGCAGGGGCTTACTGACAAAGCCGCCCCAGCCTGCAAAAGTGCCCCTTTTGGCAAGGAACATAGGTTGGGTTTTGACTCCCCTACTAGGTGTCCTTGTACAGTGTATAACCTGCACAACCATATGTAGTGGCCTTAGTAATATACATCAGAAACATTACTCTGTGTGACTATTAATGTGTGTTTAAACAGAAAACACAGAGAAGTAAAAAAGGGAAAGGACACTTTCCCAGAATCCCACCATCTAGAGAAAGCCTTGTTAAGATTTCAGTGCATTTCCTTACAGAGATGTGTATAAATGTAGGTTTTGGAGGTGTGTACTTGTGGCTGTGTATTGGCTTTTTTTTTTTTTTTTCCTGAGACAGAGTTTCACTCTTGTTGCCCAGGCTGGAGTGCAATGGCACAATCTTGGCTTACTGCAACCTCCACCTCCTGGGTTCAAGCAATTCTCCTGCCTCAGCCCCCCAAAGTGCTGGAATTACAGGCATGAGCCACCATGAGCTAATTTTTTGTATTTAGTAGAGACGGGGTTTCACTATGTTGGCCAGGCTGGTCTCAAACTCCTGACCTCAGGTGATGCACCTGCCTCAGCCTCCCAAAGTGCTGGGATTACAGGCATGAGCCACCACACCCAGCTTGGCTATGGTTTTGTGCTAGAGATCTGGAAACAACATTGTACAAGGTAAGGGAGCTATTCTTGGCCTGTCCCAGTCTCCTACAGATGTCACCACCCCCTCCCTCCCAAAGCAAACACACATAGGCCCCAGCTCTGAGCAGAGGTGCAGGTGCCAAAGGAGAGCACCTCATGTGGGGAACTTACTGCTGAGCGTTGGCGGCAGGGGCGGCTGGATGGGGTAGGCTGGCTGTGCAAATGGCTTGATGCTGCAGACAAGAGCATAGCCTGGTGAGAGGGCTCCCTCTTCCCCACCGTCCACCTGGCCCAGACCTTCTTCCAAGACCCTATAGGAAGTCACCCAGCCTTTCTGCTGAGGCCTGGAAACGAAGGCTGAAAAGCGAACTCACAAGCTTTTGTTTTTTCCCCACATTTAACTTTTGTGAAATCCTACCGCGTCTCCCAGCTGATTTGAGCGTTTAATGTAGCATTTCAAACCCCCCAACCCTGAAAAGCTGGTCCTTATGCTGAAGGTGTGTCTTTTCATGAAAGTTGTTTTAAGAGCTGAAGAACCAGCACACTTGACCACCTGACTGGTTAACTACGAGACTGCCTCAGAAACTGAGTGAAAAGTAAATGAAGGGACAGGTGACAAGTGGATGCATGCTAATGAGAGAACGCACAGGTGAGCAGCCAGCACATCAGCTCTCCTGCTGCACTCTCCAGCCCTCTATTTTGTTTGTTTTTTAGAGACAGGGTCTCCCTCTGTTGCCCAGGCTGGAGTGGCAGTGGTGCAATCAAGGCTCACTACAGCCTGGAACTCTGGAACTCCTGAGCTCAAACAATCCTAGCCTGCCTCAGCCTCCCAAGTAGCTAAGACTACACAGGCATGCACCACCACACCCAGCTAATTTTTTTTTTTTTTTGAGAGAGCAGAGCTTGCCGTTTTGCCCAGGGTGATCTTGAACTCCTGGCCTCAAGCGATCCTCCCAACTCGGGCTCCCAAAGTGCTAGGACTGATTACAGGTGTGAGCCACCACCCAGCCTGCATCCCTCTATTTTTGAATTAAAACTTTGCTCAGCTGTTGCTGGAGCTCAAATGGGAGGGAAGCGCCATGTGGCTGCCAGGAGGAAGAGGGCATGGGACGATGAACCACAATACTCACTCCTGAGAGGGTCCAGGCTGCTGTCCCAGGAGAGGGGGGCTGCTCCAGAACTGCAGGGATGAGACAAGGCCCAGGGGCCCCTCAGCATCCACGAACCCCATGAAAGCCCATCCTTTATGGCACACCCCCACACCAGCCCACCTCCTGTGACCCATGTACCCGTGAGGAAGTGGAGAAGACGGCCTGGGGCAGAGGGGAGGGTGGGCTGAACTTGTTTTGCAGGACACTGGCAGAGACGATCTGGGCAGAGGACATGGATGCCATGCTCTGAAGAGCTTTGTCCTTGGAGACCTGGTCCTGGGGAGAGGGGGCCGCATGAGGCCAGGGCCAGGCCGGATGGGGACAGGGCTTGCTTTAGGGCCCCCTCCCAGAACCTGGGCAGAGTCCAAAGCACTAGGATGACAGGTGTTCCTCAAGGTCCAGGCGTGGATTCCAGCCCCAGCTCTGCTGTGTGGTCTTGGGAGAGTCTCTGCACCTTCCTGGCCTCAGTACCCCAAGTACCCCTCACCTCTGACCACAATTCATGGTAAGAAATTATTTTATTTTATTCCAAAGGCCAATATATATCAAGATCTTTCCTCTTACTAATATTTCCTGTACTCTCCTGTTTTCTGTGTCATCAGTGGTTCTCAAAATATGGTCCCTGGACCAACACACCAGCATCACCTGGAAGCATGTTAGAAATGTACATTTTTATTTTTTAAAAATTTGTATTTGTAGAGATGGGTTCTTGCTACATTGCCCAGGCTGCTCCCAAACTCCTGGGCATGAGGGATCATCCCACCTTGGCCTCCCAAAGTGCTGGGATTACAGGCCTGAGCCACTGTGCCCAACCAGAAATGTACATTTTCCGGCCCCTGCCCAGACCCACTGAATCAGATACTCTAAGGTGAGGCCCAGAAACTTGCTTTAAGTCCTCCAGGTAATTCTGATGTACTCTGAGGTTTTTTGAGAACTACTGTATTTCAATTTTTTTTTTGAGACAGAGTTTCACTCTGTCACCAGCTGCCAGGCTAGAGTGCAATGGCGTGATCTCAGCTCACTGCAACCTCTGCCTCCCAGGTTCAAGCAATTCTCCTGCCTCAGCCTCCCAAGTAGCTGGGACTATAGGCACACACCACCACACCCAGCTAATTTTTGTATTTTTAGTAGAGACAGGGTTTCACCATGTTGGCCAGGATGGTCTCGATCTCTTGACCTTGTGAGCCACCGCACCTGGCTGTATTTCACTTTTTAAAAAAACGAGGCTTGTGCACCCATTAAACTGGTTTCATAATCTATCATTTGATAATCCTGTGTTAGGTGCTAAGATCCTTTTCCCTCCTCCCACTGGGGAGGGCCATGCTACTTACCAGGTTCATGGCCTGTGAGGGAGAGAAGGAAGATGGATTAGAGGACGTGCGCAGCACCAGGGCTGTGGGGTGCCTACCTCCACCCAGTGCCCATGGATTTTAGCTTCTGAGGAGCCCAAGGAAGCTCAGCGGACCCTCCCCGTCCCCCCAGAGGGAGTGCTTGCCAGCTGGGGCAAGCCCTGGAAAAGGCGGAGTGAGGGAGAACAAGCTGGCACCCCCTGGGTCTGTCCATGGGTTCTGGGCATGGGGGCCTAGGGGTGAGAGGCCCCATCCACTGCACAGCTGTGGGCAGGGAGAAGAGAACACGGCCAGCATCAGGCCCTGACAAGGGCCTTGGTCATGAACCCCACACTCTGAGATCTGCAGCTGCAGGACAGCCAGATCTGCAAGGAACTGCCATGCCCACCTCTGTAGCCCCACTGGCCAGTACCCCGGGGCTTCCTCCCTGCCCACTGAAGTCCCCATGCAGTTAGTAAGCAGCAGTCAGGAGGAAGGAGAAAAAGAAAAACAGAGAAGAGGAGAGGTGGGCTTCAGCGGCCCCTAGATGGTCTCCTTCTCCCTCACTATAGGCTGGGGGCTCTTGTTCAGTCTCCAGGGGCTGTGGCCCTGTACAGCCTGGCAGGGCCTTGGGCTTCCTGCTGCCACTTGTTTCTTCCTGGACCCCCTCACAGCTTCTCAGGCCCCTGCCTGTCCCAGGCTGGAGCCACAGAGCAGCGACAGGCCTGCACCTGGGAGGGTGCTAGGCGGGCCAGGCTGGGTGGCGGGACCCCATACCTTCAGCTTGGACTGAATCTCCCGAGATTTCCGCCTGGCTAGAACCTGCAAGTGGCTAGAGACCTGTAGAGAGAAAAAGAAAGAAAGAAAAAGAACAGAAAGAGCGGGAGAAGAGGCAGGAACAGAGCTGCAGCCAGAAAAGAGGCACAGTGGGGCTGGAGAGCTGGCCAAGGAGAGGCCTGAGCTATGCAGAGACAGCGCCGCAGGTGAGGGGCCAGGAGGGCTGATGGCCCCCATCAGGCACCCAACATACCTTGATGCCAACCTGGTACTCCCGCACCTTCTTCCGAGCTAGAACCTGTATGTGGCTGGACACCTAGGGGCCGCCCCACGCCCCGCCAGAGAGGAAAACACAGACAGTGAGGAGGCACAGCCGTGGGGTGGCCGTGGGCAAGGGACATCCCAGCCCCCTCCTCTCTAGAGGACTACATGTAAGTGGGGGGAACTGTTTTCTTTTTGAGACAGGGTTCATGTTGCCCAGGCTGGTCTCAATGATCCTCGCACCACAGCCTCCTGAGTAGCGACTACAGGCATGTGCCATTGTGCCCGGTTCAGACACTTTTCTTGACACTGCTGATTCTGCTCTCTTCTTGGACTTGTCATGATCAAGAGCCACAGTGTCTTCCAGGGCCACCATGTACAGGTGTACAGGTTGTTCACTGGCCAAAGGGCACCAGTGAGGGCTAAAATCCAGCCCAAGTTCTGCTGCCCAGCTATGTGTCCTTGTACAAGGCTGTGCCTGACCCTGTCCTCCCCTCAAAAGGGGTGACTTTTTCTCACTGGTGTCCTCAGAGGAGACACCTTTTTCTAACTGGCACCACAGGGGCTAGCAATGGCCATGGTGCTCCTGTTGGCTATTAGCTTATACACCAAGGCCACATCCTCCACCAGGGATCTCCCCAGTACCACTTCCTGAGTCCTCCTGTCACCCCCAACCACAGCCCCAGCCTATGAAACCAGGCCTGGCCCTCCTCCTGCTTTGCTCCCATAACTTTTTCCCCCAATACACCTTCTTTCTGCTTGGGCTAATATATGCCAGTGTGTATATATGTACTCAGTAGGTGCTCTTAATTGCACTTCTCTGGCAGTCTCCCTGAAGCCTCTGTTGGCAAACTTGAGCTAATCATGGTCTGGATGTGTGTGCCCTGGGCTGTGTGCCGTGTGCCAGGCTGACACAACAGACCCTTGACCTTGTCAAAGATCTGATCCAGAGGCACAGAGAACCCAAATGCCACTGTTTTCCCAGGAAACACACAGAGCCTTGAGGCCACTTGACACTTTCAGCATTGGCAACTGGCTTTCTTTGCAAGTTGTTTTTATCCCCACAAAGAGAGCTCCTTTTTCTTTTTAATCATAGCCTAACAGTGAGTATATATGTGATGCCGCCTGGTTAGGACCTGGGTGGGTGCTCCTCACACTGCCTCACTGAGCCCAGGAATCAGACTCCTATCCAGAAAAATGACTGATCACTTCATGCTGTGACAGTAACTGATGTTTACTGAGCACAGATACTATTGTCCTCTGCATTTACACATACCCTTGATGTTTACAGCAACACAAAAACAGGTACTAAGTCCGGGCATGGTGTCTCATGCCTGTAATCCCAGCACTTTGGGAGGCCAAGGCAGGCAGATCACCTGAGGTCAGGAGTTCAAGACCAGCCTGACCAACATGGTGAAAGCCTGTGTCTCTAAAGTACAAAAATTAGCCAGGCGTGGTGGTGCGTGTCTGTAATCCCAGCTACTCGGGAGGCTGAGGCAGAAGAATCACTTGAACCGTGGAGGCAGAGGTTGCAGTGAGCCGAGATCATGCTATTGCCCTCTAGCCTGGGCAACAGAGTGAGACTCTGTTTCAAAAACAACCACAACAACAAAAGTACAAATATCCCTGACTTATAATGATAAAACTAAAGCCTGGAGAGGTTAAGGAACTTATCCAAGTTCACATGGCTGGGTGCAACAGCCGGGATTCAAACCCAGGCGGTCTGACTCCAGAGCCTACTTACTTTACCACCAAGCTACACTACCAGGACTCACTTGGACCCTGAGCCCAGAAGATTGCCTCCAAATGGCCAACTCTGTGACAGCTGAAAGTCCTAACTTAATATTTAGCTCTTTTGTCCATATGGAGGCACTGTGCTTGCCATGAATTGCTACATGTATGTATCTATAAAAACCTAAAACTGCATTTCTTTGCCAAAAGTAATTTTTTTTGAGACAGTCTCGCTCTGTTGCCCAGGCTGGAGTGCAGTGACATGATCTTGGCTCACTGCAACCTCTGCCTGCTGGGTTCTAACGATTCTCCTGCCTCAGCCTCCCAAGTAGCTGGGATTACAAGTGTGTGCCACTGTGCCCAACTTTTTGTATTTTTTTGTAGAGATGGGGTTTCACCATTTTGGCCAGGCTGGTCTCAAACTCCAAACCCAAATAATACACCCACCTCGGCCTCTCAAAGTACTGGGATTACAAGCAAAACGTAAATTTTTTTTCCCCACAAAAAACCCTTGAAGATAACAAAAAGTAAATTTTAAAAGGACCAAAAAAAACCTTGTCAGTGGTTGCTCTTTATAACACATAAAGACATGGCTTGTCCTCAGAACCAGAGGACAGGACCCCTTATGCTAGGATCTAAAAACCCAGAGTTCTAAGAAAGAGTAAAGATGGGGGAGTTCCATCCTTGTACCTTATGCCCTTACGACAAAAGCAGTGGTCTCTAAAATTCTGAGCTTGTCAACAGCTGATTTGTAAAAGCTCATTTTCTGGGCAGCCCTCTCAGGATGCTGGACAGAAGCAGGTGTGAGGGGGACCCTGAATTCAGAGGCTGGGATGTGCCCCACCTCTGCAGCCCACCCTGGCCTCAGTTCAAAGTGACCCAGCTTGGCTGGGTGCGGTGGCTCCTGCCTAGATTCCTAGCACTTTGGGAGGCTGAGGCGGGAGGACTGCTTGAGGCCAAGAGTTCAAGAGCAACATGGCCAACATAGCGAGACTCATCTCTATGTTAATAAAAAAAAAAAGTGACCTAGCTTAATGATCCTCAGCCCCTTCCCACTCTGCCTAACAGCTTCCTATGAACACCTCTTCTGGGTAGAGGAGGACCCACTGAGAGTTTGCTTCTGAGCTCAGAACAGCTTTGTTTATAATAGTGACCATAATAATAATAATAATAGCAGCAGCAAATTGTTCTGCAGCGCTCACACTGTTCTAAGAGTCTTCATATGTTAACAAATTCAATGGCTGAGGATGCAAGGCTGAGAAGCCCACTACTCTCCACTCCCAGGAAGAACCAGTATTTGAACCCAAGGGCTCCAGAGAACAGGGATCTGTGGGCTCCATGTGGTATCCCTGGTGCCTAGAACACAGCAGCAGGTCAGTCATTTGCTAAATGAATAAATTTGGTGCTGCATGAGCTGGGCTTAGGGAGGGTGGTTCATAAATGCTTCAATGAATGAGGGATCGTTGCCGCCACTACACTGGGTGGGGAGGCTCAGAACCTTCCTCTGAGAAGGAGGTAGAACAGGGCGGACTTGTCATGGGGATCTGTGGGTCCATATCCCATCAGGACAGGAGGCTGGGAGCGCTGAGGGCAGCACTGGCCTCCATTCCTCCAGGTCCTGCCTCCAGCCTGGCCTCTCTCCTCAGCACCACAAAGGGCAGTGAGTGGTCAGAGAGGACAGTGGGGCCATCACTCCAATCCATTCCCTTCATGTTTTTGTCACCACACTGCCACCTTCCCTGGACCAGAAGCCACAATTGTCTCTTACATCATCATTTTTCTCCATTTCCACCACTACTCAGCCCCGACCCTGGCACTGTTGATCTAGGCCTCTGCTGGTGCCCCTGAGGGCCAGCCTCCCTGTCTCCACCCAGCCCTCTCTAATCCATCGACCAGGCTGCTTGAGGGCCTGTGTTCCTCAGCAGCTGCCACCTGCCCTCCCCGCTCCATACCCTCCTGTGGCCCACCACTGCCCCTTGGGGAACCTGTCACCCATGTCTCTGCTGAGTGTCCCCTAGCCCAGCAGTCCCCACCCTCCCTCTGCCACACCACACTGCCCATGGGCATGGCTCTTTCCTGACTGGGGGCATCAAGGAAGTTACTTAACTTCCCTAAGCATCAGTTTCCTCATCGTAAAAAGATAATTACTGTACCTATCTAATACGGTTGCTGAGAGGATTAAATAAACTTAAAGGAAGCATCGTATGGGTTTACCATGATTATTAGTTGTATATCCAATTTCCTCAGCCTGAAAGGAACGGCCCTCTCCCTTTTCTCTGCCTGGCTAACTCCCACTCCTTCTTAAAAATACATCCCGAGTGTCACCTCCTCCAGGAAGCCTTCCCAGCTCTCTCTCTCCCCTCCCCCAGCCCTGTCAGGGTTAGCTGCTTATCCCACAGTGCCCTGCACCCACCCTATCTCTGCCATGCCACCCTGCTCTGTACCCATCCGTCTGACCATCTGGCTCCCTGGCTAGTCAGTGAGCCACTCAGGGCAGAGACCATGTACCAGCCATGAAGCCCTATGGGCTTATCTGTGGTCCCTGAACCAAAGGCCCTGGGCCAGGTAGTGGGTCCATCTCTCCAAGAGAAGTGGGAAGGGTGAATGGACTGCTCAGGGGTGGGAGGGGGTGAAGTCGAGGGGAAAGGGGAGCAGGATGAGGTCAGGAGGGTGGCAGGCCAGGCCAGGGGCAGCTTGAGGAGGTGGGCAGGGTAGGGGCAAGGGGTTGACCAGGACAGCTGAGACAAAGTGTGTGGGTGGTGGACCCAGCCATAAACTCTCTCTCTACCTGTTTTCTCGTCCGAGTCTTCCCCGTCCTCAGTTTAATATAGCGTGCAATCAACTCATTTCGACCTAGATTGGAGTGAGAGAAAAAATGAGTGGGCAAAGGGTGGAGCCAAAGGCTAGAGACCCTACCCCACCGGGAAGCCACTCCAGGACCCTCCCCCAAACCCTGCTCTTCTATACCCTGCTCTCTTCACTCAAAGCTGCATGTGCAGGGCAGGCAAAGGTGACTAGGGAGTCCCAGCTTCATCCCACCACCTCCAGGACCTAGAGGGGCTGCTCTTCAGGGAAAAGGTGCGTGAAGGGCTGCAAGGTAGGCGGAAGGAGGGCCGAGCAGCGCTAGGCACCCTGACAGGCTTCCTTGCAGACAGACCGCGTGGCTGTGGTACAGGTCAGCAGGATGGTGGCCAGGTAGGGCCTGTCCTGGCTGGGCACCCCGTCCCCCCAGCCCCCGCAGTGCTTCCCGCCTGTGTGACCAGCTCCAATGCTCTTAGTACATGGATTTGTAGGGGCATGTGAAGGAGCCCACCCCAGATGGATGTCCTGCTGTTGCTCTGTCTTTACCCTGGACAAGTTCCTTCCCTTCTCTGGTGAAAGACCAGGAAGGACAGGAAGGCAGCACTCACAGCCTCCAATGTGCCTCCTACACTGGCAGCCTGTGTCAAGATGTGTCACTGAGCATGTCACCATGTCCTTGTGCCTGTCACCCACATGTCACCAGTTCCCAGTGTCTCTCCATCCTGTGGGAACCTTGGGGTGGGGGGCTCTGTTCTGCACCAAGGACCCCCAAATCCAGACACTCTGCCCCCCAGCCCCATGGCCTCCCCAGAACAGCCAAATCCTCCAAATTCCTCTCTGATGAGAGAACCAGCCCCACTGCTCCTCCCTTCCCACCAGCCCCTCTCCACCCCTCTCCACCCTGTCTAAAAATACCCTGTGGGGCTCCCCAGCCTGGGAGGCAGCAGTGGGGGCAGACAGTACCCACCCTGTGGAAGGCGCCCTGGACTATCTGCTTGCCCCCAAGGTGGGGCTCTGGGGCTGGGGTGGGTGTGGCTAATGGGGCGTGGCCAAGGGGCATGGGGCGGCCCAGATCGCTTCCCACAGGCTCGCCCTGGGAAGGGCTGGGCCTGCCTGGCTCAGCCATGGGCTGCAGGGAGGAATGGGGGAGCTGGCCAAAAACCAGGCCCAGAAAGGTCGAGTTATCCCAAAAATGCAACTCTGGGAGAGCCCTCTCAGGGCTGGACAAGAGGGGACACTCCCTTCTGGAAGTGGGCAAGATGGCAGAGAGAAGGGCCAGCAAACACAAGGAACGGGGAAGGGGACTGAGGAGGGAACACGTCCCCACAACCCCAACGCAGGCCTCTGTCCTGTGCGACCTCCCACAACCCGCACTGGAGGGATCTGTGTTGGGACTGTCACCAGGCTGCCTTTCCACATCTTCCTCCGGGAAGGGACCCCCTTCCAGGCCTCGCCTGGTGCAGACTGGGCTGACCCAGTTTCTCGGGCCCACTGAGTCACCTCGAAACTTCCAGGTCGGTAGCGGGGAGGAGAGGAGGAGCAGGCGGGGGTGCCGAGGTGTGGGCTGCACCCTGGTTGGGGGGCAAGCCCGGCTTGTTTATGAGGAGCAGCGCGGAGGAGGATCCAGACACACAGGCTTGCGCGCCCGGACTCGCCCGGCCAGCGGCAGGCGGCCTCCGGACGTCACCAAACCGGTTGGGTGAGGGGGGCAGAGAGCAGGGGGAGGGGCCGCAGTCCCGCCCGCGCCCCGTGCACGCACCGTACATCTTGCCCTCGTCCGACAGGATGATCTTGCGCCGGCCGCAGGGCGGGTAGATGGCCAGGGCCTCCTGGAAGCTCTGCTCGATGTCCGGGCTCCACACGCCCTCAGCATCGTTGTCCAGCCCCTTGTCCAGGCCCTCGGGCCCATCCTCCCGGGCCTCCCCGGGGCTGCTGCTGGCGTTCCAGCTGTTGGACGCTATTGTGCTGGTTGCTCTGGGCTCTGGGCCTGAGCCCACCGGGCAGCCGAGCCTAGGGGACAGACAGAGAGGGATTGGGGCCAGCGTCCTCCTCGACCACAGCAATCTCTATCCCGCAGCCGCTGGCTCTGGAGCTCCGCCCCCACCCCAAGCCCACCCTAGGGGCAGGTGCTCAGGGTGGGATGGAGGTAACCAGAGGAACAACCACAGCTTGTTCAGAGCTGTGTGATCTGCGATGCATGAGCTACTTCACCTCTCTAGGCCTCAGTCCTGTAAAACAAAAGGGTTTCCTTGAGGTTGTGAGAGTTAAAATTTAAATGAGCTCATGACAAAGTATCAACCACATGCCTGGCTCATAACACGCAAGAAATAGGTAATGGGCCGGGCGCAGTGGCTCACACCTGTAATCTCAGTACTTTGGGAAGCAGAGGTGGGCAGATCACAAGGTCAGGAGATCGAGACCATCCCGGCCAACATGGTGAAACACCATCTCTCGTAAAATACAAAAAATCAGCTGGGCGTGGTGGCGCACACCTGTAATCCCAGCTTCTCAGGAGGCTGAGGCAGGAGAATTACTTGAACCTGGCAGACACAGGTTGCAGTGAGCCGAGACAGCGCCACTGCACTCCAGTCTAGACAACAGAGCGAGACTCCATCTCAAAAAAAAAAGAAAAAGAAAAAAATAATGGGTAATCAGTAACAACAACAACGCCTCACACCAACACAGCACTTTTGTAGGGAAAAGGTATTTTCATATTCATTCAAACCTCACAAAACTAGGCTGGCGCAGTGGCTCATGCCTATAATCCCAGCACTTAGGGAGGCTCACTTGAGGCCAGGAGTTTGAGACCAGCCTGGCCAACATGGCAAAACCCTGTCTCTACTAAAAATACTTGGCTGGGCAAGGTGGTTCATGCCTGTAATCCCAGCACTTTGGGAGGCCGAGGCAGGTGGATCATTTAAGGTCAGGAGCTCAAGATCAGCCTGACCAACATGGTGAAACTCTGTCTCTACTAAAAATATATTTAAAAATTAGCCAGCTGTGGTGGTGTGCATCTGTAGTCCCAGCTACTCAGGAGGCTGAGGCAGGAAAATTGCTTGAACCCAGGAGGCGGAGGTTGCAGTGAGCCAGCATCAAGCCACTGCACTGCAGCCTGGGTGACAGAGTGAGACTCTGTCTCAAAAAAAAATTAGCAGGGCATGGCAGCACACTCCTGCAATCCAAGATACTCAGGAGGCTGAGACACGAAGATCACTGAACTCTGGAGGCAGAGGTTGCAGTGAGTGGAGATGGCACCACTGCACTCCAGCCTGGATGACAGAGTAGACCCTGTCTGAAAGAAAAAAAAAACCACTAAAGCAGAGAAGGTAGGGAATGACGCCCGTTATTTAGAGAGGAAAACTGAGGCTCACAAGGTCACACAGCTGCCAAAGGCACCCTGAGGAGCACAGAGAGGAGTAGCAGAAGCACAGGGCTGTGCTTCCTCAGCTCTCCCTGTCAGCTCCTCCTCTCCAGTGTCCAGATCCCCAACTGGGAACCTCCACCCTCACTCTCATCCCAGCGTCAATGCCACCCTGCTAAGGATCCCTCAGGGGACAAGGAGAGTCCCTGACCCAGGAAGGGCATCGTTTCACCTTCCCCAAATCAATACTAACCAGAACCCTGCCAAGGGGGCTAACGTGGGGCAGGAACTGCCCCAGGAATTACTAAAAGGGAGCTGTCGAGGGAGCAGCTGAGAAGGTGCCTGGCCAGCAGCCTGGCTCAACCTCACCCGCCCCTCTATCCCACTTCCTGTTCCAGCACCTCCAGGCCCCACAGCAGCCTGTAAACCACCCACATGCCCGCCCCCGCGCTGGCCCGTCCTCCATGTGGGCCAGGGCTCTGTAAACTGTGAGCGCCCTGAACCCACTAGGCTGTTATTAATTCAACCATACCTCACCAGGCTCCACATCACTCGCAACCCCAAGACTCACCCCAAATCCCCTTCAGCCCCAGAACCCACATATCCAATGTATTCAGGAAACCTAAGAGTCTGTGCTGGCTGGATTCTGGGACTTAGCTCTGGGCAGTAGGGAAAGGGGAGGGGTGAAAAGGTAGGGGACCCCATTAGAAGCCAGGGAGAGAAAGATGAATTCCAGGTCCTGCTGCATGGGTGGGGGTGGACTCTGTAGAGCCACCTGTTTACTTAGTGAGGCTTGAAAGGGTCACTAGTAGAATGAGGTGGGGGAGGACTGAGGGGCCTGAATGTCAGCTAGTTATTCAGTTATTCTAAACTATTATTCAGAGAGTTAATCAGCTATTCAATTAGTTATTGTGATTATTCTAAACTATTGAGTTTAGATTTAATATTACTACTAATAACAGTATCTGCCATATGCCAGGCACTGTTCTGCGATTTCACACACATTGACTCATTTAATCCTCACAATAACCCTATGGGGCAGGTACTGTTCTTATTCCTAGTTTATAGATGAGGGAATCCAAGAAACAGAGAGGTTAAGCAACTTGCCTTAGGGCACACACAAGTAAGTGGTAGGGCTGGGTTCTGAACCCAGGTAATCTGGCTTCAGTTTTATAACCAGGAGGGTTACAGGGAGGGTGCTGAGAAACCCCACCACCTGGAGTGAGAAAGAAGGTTCAGCTGTCATAGCAACCGCCCTAAGTCTGCCCAGGGGGTCCCCCTCAGCCCAAGCAGCTGCAACAACTTCAAGGACTCCTGCACTGCCATACAGCCCTTTCTGTGATGCCTCCAGAGCCACCAGGAATCTCTCTCCCCTAGTCAGCCGGAAGGAGCCATGCCCCTGACCCGTCAGAGGGACAAGATGCCCTCATGTCTAGCCCAGGAAACTAGATCTAGAGCCTCAGCCCCCTCCTCAACCAGAGGGGAATTCTTGGAATAGAAATGTGAGGGGTAAACAAAATTAAACAAATAAGGCTGGGTGCGGTGGCTCACGCCTGTAATCTCAGCACTTTGGGAGGTGGGTGAATCCCATGAGGTCAGGAGTTCGAGACCAGGCCTGACGAACATGGAGAAGCCCCATCTCTACTAAAAATACGGATTTAGCTGGGCATGGTGGTGCATGCCTGTAGTCCCAGCTACTCGGGAGGCTGAGGTGGGAGAATCGCTTGAACCCGGGAGGCAGCAACAAGAGCGAAACTCCGTCTCAATAAATAAATAAATACATACATACATATATACATACATACATACATAAATAGGCTGGGCGAGGTGGCTCATATCTGTAATCCCAGCACTTTGGGAGGCTAAGGCAGGCAAATCATGAAATTAGGAGTTCGAGACCAGCCTAGCCAACATGTGAAACCCTAAATTTTGTCTCTACTAAAAATACAAAAATTAGCTGGGTGTGGTGGTGGGCACCTGTAATCCCAGCTACTTGGGCGGGTGAGGCAGAAGAATCACTTGAATCTGGGAGGCAGAGGTTGCGGTGAGCCGAGATTGCACCATTGCACTCCAGCCTGGGCAACAGAGCAAAACTCTGTCTCACAAAAATAAATACATAAAAATAAATAAATAAATAAATAAATAATGAAATGTGGGTGATGGTGGCTCCCGACTATAATCTCAGCACTCTGAAAAGATCACTTGAGACCAGGAGTTCAAGACCAGCCTGGGCAACATAGTGAAACCCTTGTCTCTATGCTAGCTGGGTAGGCGTTGGAGCACCTAGGGACTCCCCTGTTGGAATAGTTGGGATGCAGGCTCTGTCCACAGGTATCAGTCTGACACTGCCACAGAGCTGTCAGAGGGGAGGGAGAAGAGGGGCTACAATGAGTTAAGATCCCTCTCAACTCCTTTCCCCTAGATCCTTCTGAAGCCTTCCTCTGAGCAGCAGGGGGCCAGGCAGCCCCAGACTTTTAAAGCAACTTTCCTGCCTCCCCCAAGTCCCTGCCCGCCTCCCCTCAAGCAGGCTGTGGCCCCCCCTTCTGAGGGTGATGTCAGCCCTGTCCCGCCCCCCGCGGGAGCACTGTGGCCAAATATGGCGAACACAGCAGCAGGCTTGGGAGCTGGGACAGACCGGGGGGGCGGGGCAGGCGGCCCCTGGCTGGGACCGCTGGCAGCTGGTGAGGGGGAGGGGAGGGGGGACGGCCCAGAGGACGCGTCAAGGAGAGAATAGGACCACCACCCCTCCCTTCCACTGGCTCCTAGGCGCAGGCAAGACTCACTTTCTAGGAACCCTCCTAGGGGCAGAGGTGCCAACATGGGCAAGTGGCACCCCCACACACAGCCATGCACAGGAGCACACTGTGCAGAAGGACTGTGTGAGTGCTTGGTGGACAACCACATGAGAATGTGTACCCCCAAGCCGAGGCACACACATGGGCAGTTGTGGGCAGGCAGCTGCCCCGGGCTGGGAGCTGGACCAAGGTCTCAGTGGAAGGAAGTCCACAGGAGGTGTGAGCACTGGCTGCTCTGTTCTCCTAGAGACCCGGGTGTGCCTGCCTTCCTCTCCCGAGACCCTCTAACTGCTGGGACCCAGGCCAGGCTGAGAGAGGAGGCTATGGCCCCCTGGACAGGTGCAGGCTGGGCTGGGACAAATGTGGGACTCTGGCTTCGTGGACGGGTGGGACATCTAGAGAAGGCTGACTGAGGGCAAAAGGGCAGGCCCTGGGCTGCTGGCTGACACTGCCCAGGTGTCTAGAAGCTCTGCTTCACTGTGCTGTGCCATGAAGAGGGGTAGGGGAGGGAGGAGACCCAAGTGAGGGTCAAGGGGAGGGAGATGGGGGTGGGGCCTGAGACAGACAGGAGGGGCAGAGGAGACAGGCTGGCAGAGAGTCTTGGGCAAAGAGAAGCGGAGGTGGACACAGAGAGAAGAGACAGGAGAGTCACTGAGTGAGACAGAAAGCCCAACCTAGCGGGGGACAGACCAGAGCCCCGCAGAGTGAAGGGAGAGGCCCCAGGAGAGATGTGGAGGGAGGGCGGCGGCGGGGTGGGGTGGGGGAGGTTGCTAGAGAGTCAGACCGGCAGACTGACAAACGGAGGAGTAGGGGCGGAGGGAGAAGGGGTGAAGGAGAGGAGGGGAGAAGAAAGATAGGGTACAGACAAGGCAACCAACAGAGAACCAGAAAGCCAAAGACAGAGACCCAGAGAAACAGAGACACACAGCAGAGTGGGGTAGACCAGAAACTCAGATATGACAGGCATCAAGGGAAATCAAAGGACGGGCAGGCCAGGAGGGGACTGGGAGACAGAGAAAGACAGGGACAAGAACGGAGACCCCAAGGCCAAGGCAGAACCAGAGGGAAGGAGTGACAAGGAAGGCCACTGCTGGGGGCTGGGGTTGGCCACCATCCAGGACGCCCCCACTCCCGTCTCAGGGGCTCCCACCCTCCACCTCCTCCCAGAACCCCTCCCATATGCCCCTGCAGAGGAGTCCTGTTGTACCTGTCCTGCAAACCTGCCAGCAGGCTGCAGACCCCCAGGGGACTCAGTCTGCCTTCACCCTCATCCTGATCAGCCACACCTGCTTTCCCTCTCCCAGGGCCCTCAGCCTTCCAGGCTCAGAAGGCCTCTGGGTGGAGGCAGGGATGGGGGCTAGGAGGCTGGGTGAGCAGGCTTTGGGGCCCTGGGGAAGATAAGGGGCACCTTGCTGCCCACCCCCACCCTGGGGCCAGATCTGCCAGAAGAACTGGCTGGACAGCTCCAGGGATCAGGCCAGAGCTGGGGCCCGAGGCAGAGGCCCTGGCCCCCCACCCCCACAGGCCCTGCAGCCTCCAGACCACCCAGCCCTGCACCTCCCTTTAGGGCCCCCACAGAGCCACTGCTTTAGTAGGAGGCACTGAAAAAGCCAGTCTGGGTGGGTGGGCACCTCCTGTCTTAATCCTCCCCCTGTACCAGCCCTGCCGGGAGGACAAAATGAGCTGTGACCTTCCTGGGTCTAGCAGCCAGGAGTCCACCCCGGCAGGGACCCCAGCCCCCAAAGCATTCTCACTTGGAGTGAGGACATCACTCAAAATGTGGGAAGGTCAGTGAAATCAGCAGTTTCCTCCCGAATCTCTGCCCTCAAACCTGAGCTAGGCTGCAGCCAGGGTGTCAGGGATGGGGAGGGCAGCTGAGGAGGGCTAAGGGAGCCTCCCATCCCCTCTGCCTTTTCCTCCCTCTTCCCCTACCCGCCCCACAGTGGGCCAGCTGTTCTCCAGCTGCCATAAGCTCCCACCCTAGAAGTAGCCATGTTCTGGGGCAGCAGAGCGTGTAGGGATGGTATCTGCCTCCCCCACCTCTAGCCCAAGGACCCTGGAGGGACCCTGCTAAGCAGCCACACCCTGCCAGGCTGAGGAGGGATTCCCTCCTCCCTGGAACAGGGTCTCAATTTTTACAGGAGGAAGCAATTTGCAGAACCCACTAGGAGGGAGGTGGGGGCCCCTCCAGTCTCTCCCCACTTATTAATGTGTTTCCAATTTGGGAATCGAGGCTCTCTGCCCATCCTCCCCATAGTACTTGGGACAGGGGCTTTCTCAGAGAGCAGATGGGGTTGGGATAGTCCCCCCAGGTGTCCTTCTGCAAAGCTCATCCTTTGTCACACCCCCTCTCCCTGAAGCAGTACAGGGGATAGGAGTGTAGAGACTCACCTCTGAAGTGGCCTGCAGAGAGAAAGCCCAGTTCCCAGACCTCCCTTCACCCCCTCCCTGAGACTGACTAGTGTCATCTGGTCCTGGTCCCAGGGCGGGAAGCTGAGGTATCCAGTGGGAGACAGGCTGTGGGGGTCCCCAGGGTTTCTGTTACCATGCCAGACTCCTGGTACTCTGGGCCACCCACTGGGCTCCCACCAGCCACTCATTCAGTGCCCCCCATGACAGCCTTGGTGTCATCTATAAACACACAGGCTTCCTCTGCGCCCCTCCTCTCACTCGCACATACACAGTTTCGTCACAGCCACTGTCCTGCACATTCACTGTTACCTGCATCTCTCTCCTGTCAGGTTTTTTTAAAAATCTGTATTGTGATAAAATATGTGTAACATCAAGTTTACCATTTTAGCCATTTCTAAGTGTACAATTGAGTGGCATTAAGTGCATTCCTTCTTTCTGTTTTTATCAGTGTCTTTTTTGTGGTCTTCCACATAGATGCCACATGTGTCAGGGACCACAGGCCCCCAAACGCATCCCACAGAGCCTTCTACACACTCTGCCTGGCACAGCCCTGGGGGTATCACCCACACTACCTGAGAGTCCCAAACACACTAAGATAGTGACCACCCACCCACAGCGCCAGGATCGGTCACGCCCCACAGTTTCTCTCACACACGGTGTCGCTTTCAGGTGCTCAGTGTCACCCACACGCCACATACCATATTCATGCTCGGCACACACGTTGGATGGGGCCCACCTTGCTGGCACATACATCGTACTGATGCAGAGTTGGTCATGTTGTTTTACTCACACATAGTGTCACACGTAAGTCACACACAGACAAACCTGAGGTCATCTCACATGTGGCGTCACAACATACAGGCCACAAGTGGTCACAACACGACATACACCACACAGATCACCACTCATCCAGCTTCTCACGCACACGCACCCGCACGCACACATACACACAGCATCACACGAGCTCAGTGTCCCTCGCAGGTCACTTGAGCATCAGAGCCACACCAGTGTGATCCCCAGGCACACACAGATGGCTAGGCAGCTGGCTTCCTTCATCGGCACGTCCAGGGTGATGCCCTGGCGCACACAGAATGTCTCCCATGCAGGTTCTCAGGTACACAGGCAGCGGCACACCCGGACACATGAAGAGTCACTGGTTTCTCTTATGGGCGTGTATATCTGTCACACACACGAATGTCACAAAGTCACAGTTTCTCTCCTGCAGACACCCAGCCGCGCACAAGCCGCTCTGACCAGGGTTCACTCCCACACACATCCAGCCCCACGTAAGACAAGTCTCACCCACACAGAATGTCCCCCTACGGCTTCTCTTGCACACATCCAGCGTCACACACAGTTGCACTCTCATTTCCCTCTAACACTTCCTGCCCTTTCGGGCCTGGCAGGGAGCACAGGAAACAATCAGCACTCTAGGAAACCCCAAGGGCTGAGGCTTTGGGGATGCGCAGGGGGATGAACTTCTCTGGCCCTAGCCTTAACCTCCTGTGGGTCGGGGAAGACAGGCAGAGCCCTCTCCCTAGCAGGGTTCTCCCTGGAGGGAAGCAACCCCTTCCGCAGACAGCCCAGGGCTAGCACAACACCAGGAGGGGAGGGAAGGGGAGGGAAGGGAAGGCAGGGCAAGGCCAAAGGGACAGGGCCGAGTGTGATCTGCTGACCTCCCCAGCTCTACCCAGAGGCAGATCCTCAGGGCCACCACTGGGAGCCCCCAGCTTCTACAACCCCCATGTGGGAAGAGGCTGTGACCTCCTAGCCCCTCCATAGAAAGCTGTGGCGTTTGGACCCCTGGGCTCCTCTCCTCATCCTGAGTGGGGAGGAGGAAGAGGGCAGGACCAGCAATTTCCACACTGAGTCCTGGGGCCCCCAGATGTGTGTGGGAGTGGGGCAGGGGGTTGGGCCACCCAAGTGGCTTCTGAACATCCTTCTTGCCATCCAGCCCTGCCAAAACCCACGACCACTTCAGAGGCAAGATCCCCCAATCCAACAAGACTCCCTATCCCTTGACACCTGCTGCCTGCCACCTTTTCAGCCCTCTTCACCTGGCTGAGCTACTCCTCAGTCACCCCTTGGTTTGTCTTTGCCTTCTACCTTGGGCCACTGGATCACTCACCCACCTCTCCAGACCCCACCAGGTTCAGGTTCCATCATGGGAGAAGGAAGGCAAACTGGGAGACAGACTCTGGGAAGAGCCCAGAGAAAACGGACCTGAGAAGTCATTCATTCCAAGCAGGGAAACTGAGGCCCAAAGGGGCCTGCCAAGATGGCACAACTGGCTAAAGGTCCAGCTGGGACCAAATCCCTATTTCTTGATCTCATCTGTTGAGATGTCTCCTCTGATTTTGATATTCCTTCAATTGGCAGAATGTGCCAGGGTCTGCAAACCTTAGGGTGAGGGTGGGAGCAGGGCTCAGGACCCATGTGATGCTCCTGTACATACACTTAATGCATGGCTCTGTCCTGGCAACCACTGACCATTCTAATAAGCCATTCCCCAGCCCATATGCCCTCATTAGCATTAATGATGGCTCCCTCCCTAGCGGGGTGGGGGAAGGCCCAAGAGCTTGGGACTCATACTGGCTCCTACCTTCTCCCTGAGGAGGGGCCATCCAGGGGCCCTGAAGTCACCCTTACTGGACAGCCTTGTCCTGGAAGATCTGTGCACTCCCTGCCTACTGGGTGAGCATAGACAGGGACCCAGAAGACCAGAGAACCACATCCTTTAGGGCGTGCTCCTTGCGGGGAGGGGGGGCGGCTACAGGAGTCTAGAAGGGAGGGGACATAATTCCCCCAAACCTCCAGCTTTTTGGGGGAGCCTTCCCTCCTTGTCCCAGGTGGCAGCACTAGGGGGGAACATGTGTACAGAGAACCAGGCCACAAAAGACTAGATACACAGAGCCACCATGGGCACCAGCCCCTCTGAACTGTGTCCAGCCCCTACCCCTATGCCCTGTTCTCCTGGACAACAAGTCCAGGCCTGACCTGGTTCTGCCCCTACCTGGAAAGAAGGAAGACACAGAAGGAGACAGCCCCTGAGAAGCCTGCCCTCAAGGCCTCCTTCTCCCTCCCTCACACTGAAAGAATCTCTCAGCCCTGGATCAGGGGCCCTCACCAGGAAAGTTGACAGAGCAGGGTCTCAGTGACACTGCCCCAGGGCCCAGCTAGGCTGGAAAACAGACCCAGACCAGAGCCCCCAGCCCTCCCTCCCTCGGCAGGAATAAAGGGCATGACAGACAATGGAGGGGACCTGGGTAGGAAGCAGGGGACCAGCCACCCTTAAACTTTCTCAAGTCTAAACAAGGGACCTGAGAAAGTGTGGCAAAGAAAAGGCCCCAAATCCAGACCCCTCCGAGCCAAGCTCACAGAGCTCAGGGCTGGAACGCTGAACCCCTACCCCGACCAGGCGGCAGAACTGAAGAGAACGTGAGTCCCTGCCTCTCAGGGGACATACGCCTGGGGCGAGCGACTTTGCTCCCAGGCACCCTCCACTACCCAGGGCAGCCGCAGGCACCATGCGCAGGAACCGGCCTGGGCGCGGGGAGGCCGGGCCCGAGGCCTGCGTGGAGCTGAGGCCGGGCGGGCTCCGGGAGCGCGCGGGCCGGGAGTCCAAAGGGCGGCGGGGCCCGGGATTGGGCGCCCCGGATATGAGCTCCCTGGTGGCAGGCAGGCCCTCCACACAGTGCGGCCCCCAGATTCCCGCCCGGACCCCCTAAGCGCAGACAGCAGGACAGGCGACGGCACGGGGGACACGGTCTCCCCGGCTTCTCCACCTCCCCCCGACCGACTCGTCCCCGTCGCGGGGGGGTGGGGAGGGCGGGGGGCGGGGCTTCCCGGAGAGATTTTCCCCCTTCCTCTAAACTTCCCGGCACCCCAATCCGGGGCTCCAGCTCCGGCTGGACAATAGCTCGGGGACCCAGTTCCCTTCGAGTGTCGCCCCCCTCAGCCAGACCAGCCGACCAACCAAACCACCTCTCCCGAGCCGGGCCTCCTCCCGGCGTCCGTCCGGCTTACCTGGTCCGAGCTCGCGGGGGCGCTCCGGCCAGGCCGCTCCGCCGGGCCCGAGGGAGCCTCGAGGGGGGCCGGGGAAGGGGGGTCGTGGGGAGGGGGCTGGCCGGAATGTGCGGAATGAGCCGGGCTGGAGCGGGAGGCGCCGGGCGCGGAGGAGGGAGCGAGCGGGACGGAAAGTTTGTGTTGAGGAGCCGGGGCGAGGGTGGGGGCTGCGGGAAGGAGGGGGCGGGGCGCGCAGGGGGCGGTGCTGGCTGGGAAGGGCGGGGCCGTGAGCCAGGCTCGGGCCGCCCACCCCGGGGCCTCGCGACCCGGCCACCCCGGCCTGCGCGCCTGGGCGCCCCGCTCCTCGCCCGCCGGTGCGGCGCTGCCTTCCTCCCCCAGCGCGCCGGGCCTCGCCCCGCTCCCGGGTGCCCGCCGGAATTTGGGGCTCAGGTCTGGGGCGGGGCCGAGGGCGGGGCTCCCGTCTCTTGGGCAGGGCTCCCGTCTGTGCCGGGGCCGTGGGTGCCGCGTCACGAGGAGCCCGGCGGAGCCGCAGCGCACGGGCCCCTGGGCTCCGGGCCCCTCTACCCCAGTCCCGAGTCGCCGAGACGGAGCGCCCCTCCCGCTCGCGGGCCTGCCCCCAACTCCCGGGGCCCCAGACCCGGCTCCGCCCTGGCGGCTGCGTCCGCCCTGCCGGGACCCGGTTTGTCTGGTTCTCCCCGAGTGGCTCGTTTCTCGAATTTCTTCTCCTTTTCTCCCTCTTCCCCGACCTCCGGGGCCCTCCCTCTCGCCCTGGCTCCCCGGGCCTCCACGGGGGGCGTCTCGACGCTGCGCGGTGGCCGAGGTTCGGTAGGACCCGCGACGGGCGCGGGGAGGGGACGCGGGAGCCTCAGGGCCTGGGCGGGAGTGGGGCGGGGGTTGAGGCTCCCAGCCCGCGCCTCGGACGCCTCCCGCCGTCTTGTTCTCCGCACGCGCTGAGGAACCACCGCTCCGCTTGGCCAAGGACGCGGCTTTATTGGGGTGCCTGGCCCTCGTCCCCCATCACCTATCCCCTCCTCCTAGCCTACCCCAGCTCCTCGGAGCCCTAGCGCGGTCCCGGGGAGAGGGGAGGTTAAAACAACACTGACTACTGCTCCCGGACAGGAAGTGACTGGGGTGCGGGAGGAGGGGGGCGCCGCGGCGCAGGCGAGCTCCGAGACCAGATGTGCGGCTCCAGCTCCAGATGTTCTTCATCTCTGTCCTACCACCGTCCGTCCGGGCTCCTCCTGCCTCGGCCCGTGCCAGGCTGGGGAGCGGACGGAGGTCACCGAGAGGCAGTGACGGGTCAGCCCCGACACAGGAGCAGTCTTCCGCGGGGGCTTTGCTGGAGGGACCCTGCAAGCCTCCACTGAATCCTTTCTCCCACGCAGACGGGCTCTGGGGGCGCTGAGAGGCTGCTGGGGTCACTCGCAGGCCAGCTTCCCGTCGAAACTGGAGAGGGCGATGGCGAAGGCCTGCAGGGCGCACAGCGGGTACCGGTAGTCTAGGGTGAAGGCGTCCTCTGCCACGCGGCCGAACTGCAGCACGATATAGTCGGCTATGGACACAAGACAGGGGTGGGGGCGGCCCGAGACCTCCTTTGACCCCCATCCTGGCAGACAGTGCCCTCCACCTTGGGGGCAGTCTCTCCCTTGCCTTGGGGCTCCAACCCTCAGCCATCCTCTCAGTTACTCAACACCCATCCCTTCTTCCTATCTCACTCCACACCAGCTCCATCTGGCTTCACAGTCACACTGTAAGCTCCTGGGGCAGGGACCCTGCCTTGTCTGCTGCTGCCACAGGCCGTGCTGAGAGCCTGCACCTAATTAACTATAGGACCCTGTCAAATGTATCCAAGCCCAGAACTCTTCCTTCCCAACGTCTCTGTTGTTTCTGGGCACATTCTTTCATCCTATCCCCAGCCCCGAAGCCCCACCTTAGACCTCAGTTCCACCCCTTGACTAGCCCCCTGGTGCCCTTCCTCAGCTTCACTGGGCACCACTCCCCTCTCTGGTCCAGGTTCCCAGCCCCAACCTCAGCACCTCCCCCAGTATCCACAGGAAGTTGCTAAAAATACCCCCAAACTCAGGTGGACCAGGCTCCACCAGAAACGTGATCTGGAGAGCAGTCCTACGGCCACAGGACAGGTGCCACTGGGGGCACATCCCTAGAATGCAGTTAGGGGTGGGGAGCTTGCTCAGCATTGGTCCAACCCTGGGAACCCAGAGACCTATGGGAGATAGCCTTCCGTCCCCAAACTTCCTCACCCTAGTGGGAAGGAAGCCTTTCCCCAAGGCTTGTAACAGGGACATCTTGTTTCCCTGACTCTTCCAGGGTAGTCCTTTGACTTCACTTGACAGAAGACAGAGTAGGCACTCAAAAATGCTTAATATTCCCTGCCCCTAAAAGGCAGCCATCTTGAAGAGGTTAAGAGCATGGCTACTGGAGATCCAGACTGTCAGCTGTACCTCCTCCTAGGATGGCACCGTGGGCAAGTTGCTTAAACTCTCTGTGCCTGTTTTCTGCCAAATAGGGATAACAATGGCACTCTCCGGACAGGGATATTGAAGGGATTTAATGATTCAGTATCTGTAAAATCCCAAGAACAGCGCCTGGCACATAGTAAGCACTGTGTAAGTTTTTGTGAAATAAATTTTGAGAGCCAGTGTAACTTCCTGGAGAAGGAGCTGAGAGACTTTGGGCAAAGGGCTGCCCTTTCTGAGCCTCAGCACCCTCTTTGATCACAGAGGGGTTGGGCTGTCAGTGGTTTTCAAACTCTGAGAACTCAACCCTCCCTTCAACATGATCTTATCCAGAATGTCCCTGGATATTCTGCTCTGCTCTGGCCAATGCTGGAATGGGAACCTGGAATGACAAGCCCCAAGACACCCACTTAGAATATCTGAGGCTCCTGAGAGCACAGTGTCAGTGCCACAGGAAAGTGTGACCTTGCAGGATGTCCCAGCTCCTGGGATAGAGGCTGGTGTATGTGTGTGTGAGGGGGTGAAGGGAGCTTGAGTGAGGGTCGGCGTCCTAGGGGTGGCAGAGAAGAGCCAGACCAGGGCTGGTACTCACGGTCATCAGCATGGACAATCTGGAAGTTCTTGACTGAGGCCTGGGTGACCCGGCCTTGGAAGTTGAGGGTGTAGGAGCCGCTGTCGTCGTTCCAGACAGGTGGCTTGTTGTGCAGTTCGATGAGGCTCTCCAGCGTCTTGTTCTGCCAGCGCACCAGCAGGCCGTCACTAGCCTGGGGTGCCCCAGGGGAGTAGACAGGGAGAGGACAGTTAGAGATGGCTGAGATGGCTCAGGACTGACCGGAGAAGGGGCCTGACCATCTATGCATGCTCTTGTATGTGTGCGCAGGGGTGCGGCCTGGACATCTCCATCCATTAGGGTATCCGAGAACAGGCTTGGCATCTGTGGTGTCCTTGTGGACAGGTGCATGTCTGTGAGAATAGGGCTGTCTCTGGAAAATGGCAAGGGGCATCTATCTGGCACGTAGGCGCTCCATGCCACTGGTACCCAAGTAGCCTTGGGAGACAGTCACATGCCAGTACCTAATGACAGGGTGAGCCAATCTCAGACCTACAAAGGGTACACAGTTGAGTTGGGGAGATGGACAGGTAAATTACAGTTAAGAGAAAGTGTACTTGGAGTTTCTGAAAGGAACGAGCAGGGTCTGTGCAATGTGCCCTTAAGATCTTGCTTTCCTGAGTTTCCTTGTTACCTGCTCATGTTCATGGATTAGAGTGAGTCCGCTCAAGATCACCTCCTCCAAGAAGCCTTCCTGACCACCCCCCATCTGATTTAGATGTCTCAGCTCTGAGCTTCCATGACACTTTGCTCTTACCATTCCTCCCACTGCACTGTAATTGGCAGAAGAGAGACCCAAAGCAGCAATGGGCGTTTCTTACTGGGCCCAAATAAAGGCAGGAGGTGCTGCCTCTGGGGGATTTGTGTGTTTATTCCAGACAAGGGAGGGGCAACTGTGGGGCCCACAGGCTGAGTGAACCCTCAACACTGAGCCTCCCATGGCTGGTTCCCTGCAGATCAGCCTGGGCTGTGACTTTCCAGCAGGGAAGGATGTGTGATCAGCTGACAGGGATATTATCTTTCATTGTAAATGAGTAAAATGACATCAGTCTCCTGTGAGGATGGGGCATGCAAGTCACCCAGAGTCTCTGAAATCCTGGACTCCCTGGACCTGCAGTGCTAAAGAGCAGAGCACAGGACTGACATGTCTCTCCAGAACATTTCTCCATCTTAACCTATGCCTCTCACACACACGCAAAACCACCTTTGCTTTTTAAAATACAAGTCATGCCAAGAGCAGTGGCTCACACCTGTAATCCCAACATTTTAAGAGGACGAGGCGAGAGGATCACGAGCCCAGGAGTTTGAGACTCGCCTGGGCAACAAAGTGAGACCCCAGCTCTCCAAAAAACTGGCGAGGTATGGTGGCATGTGTTTAGGGTGTCAGCTACATGAGAGGCTGAGGCAGAGGCAGGAAAGAGCTCTGTTTGAGGCTAGGAGGTCGAGGCTGCAGTGAGCCGTGATCACACCACTACACTCCAGCCTGGGCTAGAGTGAGACTCAGTCACAAAAAAATTAAAAGCCGGGCACAGTGCCTTACGCTTGTAATCCTAGCACTTTCGGAGGCCGAGGCAGGCGGATCACTTGAGGTCAGGAGTTCAAGACCAGCCTGGCCATCGTGGTAAAACCCCATCTCTACTGAAAATACAAAAATTAGCTGAGTGTGGTGGTATGCACCTGTAATCCCAGCTACTCAAGAGGCTGAGGCAGGAGAATTTCTTGAACCCAGGAGGTAGAGGTTGCAGTGAGCTGCGATCATGCCATTGCACTCCAGCCTGGGTGACACAGGGAGACTATCTCGAAAACAAAAACAGGTCATGTCACTCCTCTGCTCAAAACCCTGTTGTACTTTTCCATTTCTCTCAGAGCAAAAATCAGTTTTACAGGCCCTGTCTACCCCTTACCCTCACTTCTCTGACTTCTTCTCCCTCTAGCCACACTGGCCCCCTGGCAGTGCCTCCAACCCACCAGACCTCCTCCTGCCGCAGGACCTTTGCACTGGCTCTTCCCTCTGCCCAGATGCTCTTCCCCCAGATATCTGCAGGCTAACTCCCTCACCCTCTCATTGAGGTCCACTCTGAAACCATATTTAATATTGAGACTATACACACACTTGTCACCTCCCTTCCCCTGTTTGACGTTTTTTCTTTTTAAAAATTCTTTATTTTATTTTTTTGGAGACAGAGTCTCGCTCTGTCGCCAGGCTGGAGTGCAGTTGGTGCGATCTCAGCTCACTGCAACCTCTGCCTCCCAGGTCCTGGTTCAAGCAATTCTCCTGCCTCAGCCTCCTGAGTAGCTGGGATTATAGGCATGTGCCACCAAACCAAGCTAATTTTTGTATTTTTAGTAGAGATGGGGTTTTGCCATGTTGGGCAAGCTGGTCTTGAACTCCTGACCTAAGGTGATCTGTCCACCTTGGCCTTCCAAAGTGCTGGGATTATAGGAGTGAGCCACTGCACCTGGCCTGGAGTGCAATGGTGCAGTCTTGGCTCACTGCAACCTCTAGCTGGGACTAGAGGTGTGCAGCCCTGCATCTGGCTAATTTTTCTATGTTTTTGTAGAGACGGGATTTCACCATGTTGGCCAGGCTGGTCTCGAACTCCTGGCCTCAAGTGATCCACTGCACCTGGCCTGACTTTTTTCCCCATAACACCACTTTCTAGAATGCTCCATAATTTACTTATTTATCACGATTATTGTCTACTGTCTCTTTCCTTCCACTAGAATGCCAGCTTCAGGGGGGCAGATCTGTGTTTTGTCCACTGATGTCTTCCAGCCACCTAGGATAATACTTGTACCCAATATGTGTGGTCAATGAAGATATGAATGGATGTAATATATGAATTTGATATAAACTCCGAAAACAACCAAAAAGCCTATTGTGGTTTTTCAGTGAATTCAATTACAAAAAGCCCAAATCCATTCCACGGGTGGCCAGAATGAATTTGTGCTGGAGGGTGAGGAACGTGCTCAGGGAATTGGCTATTTCCTAAGCTGAGCCCTGACTCAAGAACAAGGCCCTCAGGCCAGGGACTAGGGAGGTGCGACACTCACATTTCGGGGCCGGATGGGGACCCTCTCGTTCTCCGCACTCATGCCAGGAATGATGACTGTCATGCGCCTGGGGCCTCGGAAGCCCAGCACGTTGGTTTCCTGGGAAGGAAACAGATGCCTGTGAGGCGGGACCTGTAAGGGGAGCAGACTAGCACAGGGGACAGGTGGAGTCCTCACATAGATCACAGCTGCCAGCTCCTGCCGAAGGCTTGCCACATTAGTGCCATACCCACGCTGTGGGTTCTGCCCGTTGTCAAAGACAGTGAAGCGGTTCCCCAGGAGATTGGACCTGCAAGCAGAGTAGAGCTTGGGGCGAGGATGAGGGGATCCTACATCCGTGCCCCAGGCCCCTTCTATATAGCCAAGCAGTTTAGAGAACTTCCTACAAGGGTGGGGTGTCTTAGGACTGAACAATTTCGTGTCCCCTGCCCCAGGCCTCCCCCTATGCAGAGGTCTTTTTAAATGCTGGCCCACCCCAGGGTATGGTAGCTCAAGCCCATAATCCCAGCACTTTGGGAGTCGACAGAGGGAGGATCGCTTGAGTCCAGGAGTTTGAAACCAGCCTTGGCAACATGGCAGGCAACTCCATCTCTACAAAATGTGCCCACCCACCCACCCCCAAATTATCCAGGCGTGGTGGCATATGCCTGTAGTCCCAGCTACTCAGGAGGCTAAGGTGAGAGGATCACTTGAGCCCAGGAGGTCGAGGCTGCAGTGAGCCGAGGCTGTGATCACATCACTGCACTCCAGCATGGGCAACAGAGTAAGACCCTGTCTCCAAAAAAAAAAAAAAAAAAAAAAAAAAAAGGGCTGAATCTAAAAGGAGACTAGGCAATGTTAAAATCCCAACTCCATCTCTTACTTTTACTGGATGTGAGATCTTAGGCAAGGTACTTAAAGTCTCTGAGCCCCAACTTCCCCATCTATAAAATGGGCTAGGTAACAGCATTTCCCTCATTTGGACAATAAGGATTGAATGCATGAAGTGACTTAGAATTACACCTGACATGTAAATAGGCCTTATAAAATTCTTGTTAAATACATAAATTTATTTATTTTTGAGACAGAGTCTTGCTCTGTCACCCAGGCTGGAGTGTAGTGGCATGATCTCAGCTCACTGCAACCTCCACCTCTTAGATTCAAGAGATTTGCCCACCTCAGTCTTCCAGGTAGCTGGGACTCCAGGCATGTGCCACCACGCCTGGCTAATTTTTGGATTTTTAGTAGAGATGGGGTTTCACCATGTTGGCCACGCTGGCCTCGAACTCCTGACCTCAAGTGACCCACCGGCCTTGGCCTCCCAAAGTGCTGGGATTACAGGTGTGAGCCACCATGCCCGGCCTAAATACATAAATTTAAGAAATAAGGCCTGACTCGGGTGTCCACATCCCCAGCTCTCAGATCTGTGGTGAGGATTAGATGAGATGTACTGGAAGAAGGCACAGAGTAGTGCTGAATATATGTTCATTCATTTGCTCAGTAAATACTTGTTGAGTAGCTAATACGTGTTCAGTGTTAGGAATTGAGCCATAAACAAGACAGGCCCGGTGCCTGCCCCTGTGGAACTTATGCCCTGCTCCAAGTGAGGCCCTGGGCCAGCAGCAGTGTGGGCATCACCTGAGAGCTCATTAAAAATGTGGACTTCCAGGCCCACCCCACACACTGAACCATTTTAACAAGCTCCCCAAATGATCTATGTACCTCAAAGTGAGAGGCCCTGGGCTAGGGGACATTTCCAGGGTGCCCAATGTGGTGGGTGCTCTGCCAGGCACAGCAGGACAGAGATGACTGAATATGGCCTTCTTGCTGACCCAAGTCCCTCCAGCCCCAGGAAGCCCAGCCCCACCTCAGCTTCCCGATGAAATTCTCCCCGCCTCTGGACAGGTTGGTAGGGTCGCTGGAGATGAGGTAATTGGCTGTCTTGCTTCGTTTTCGTTTCCTGCCAGCCAAAAGGAACACCTGGGGTAAAGGGGAGACAGGTGAGAGGGTGGGAAGAGAAGGTGGGAAAGGATGGAGGTGAGCTTCTGGGAGAAAGCAGGCCCGTTTGTCCCCTGGCCCCCAGTCCGGGCCCCTCCACACTCTCTCCTCTGCTGCCGCTCCGCACCCACCTTCTTCTCCGTGTCCAGGTGCAGGAAGTAGGAGGGATACATGCCTCGATCCATGCCCTTCTTGTCCCGGGTGAGCCGGCAGCGCACCGTGCGGCCCTGGGGGGCAGGCTGGAGCACAAACTCCTGGGGATCGTCTACCTCCACGGGGGGAGATGGTGCCCTCTCCTCCTTCTGGGTGGGGGCAGAGGGTATATCAGCCCGAGAGTGCTAGCTCCCCCACCCCCAGCAGGTCCCAGTGCTGGGCAGCCTGGCAAGACAACTCACCGCTTTCTGTGTGCAAGAGAACAGAGAGGCTGGCTAGAGCAGGGCTGCATCCCTGGAGGCTGGGATGCCTCTGCCCCTCACGCTCCCTGACAGCCCAGCACGGCCAAGTGAGGATGCTCTGGGACGCTCTATGACTTATTTTTATTCTGCTTAGCTTGTGGTGAGGAGCACACACTCTGGAGCCAGATTGTCTAGGTTCAAATCCTAGTTTCACCACTAACTGTCAGACCACCATGTGACTCAATTTTCTCATCTGAGAAGTGAGTACAGTAGGGGTGGATACCTGGGACAACATCACCTATTTAACAAACCTTTGCATAAATTCTATGAGGGTGCCATAGTTCCACGTACTTTCCACATATTAACTCATTTCATCCTCACATCACCCCACCGCGGTAGTCATCCCCATTGTGCAGATGAAGAAGCTGAGGTTTATAGAAGGCAAGTCACTTCCCAAGTTCGTGTAACTAGTCAGGGGTGGAGCTGGGGCATGAGTACCGTCCAATCTCCTATGAGATCCAGAGCTTTTAGAAAGACCTTCCCTCAGCCGAGCAGGTGGCTCATGCGTGTAATCCCAGCACTTTGGGAGGTTGAGGCAGCAGATTACGAGGTCAAGAAATCAAGACCATCCTGGCCAACACGGTGAAACCCTGTCTCAACTAAAAATACAAAAATCAACTGGGCGTGGTGTACACTGTAATCCCAGCTACTCAGGAGGCTGAGGCTGGAGAATTGCTTGAACTTGGGAGGTGGAGGTTGCAGTGAGCTGAGATGGTGACACTGCACTCCAGCCTGGCAACAGAGTGAGACTCTGTCTCAAAAAAAAAAACCAAACCCTTCCGTCCTTTACATACTGTCTCAGGCAGTGAGGTGGGGCTGACAGAATGGACTGCTGTGTTCTAAGCACTATGGAAGTGTTAGTTACTACTGTTATTGTTAGCATGTAGTAAATAATGAATATCACAGTCAAGATGATATTCATTATCATAAGATGGCACCCAGTGATCCTTGTCTCCTGGTATTTGTGCCTTCGTGTAGTTTCCTCCCACTGCGTACCAGGGTTGGTCCCTGTGACCAGTAGAATATGGCAGAAGTGATGGTGGGCCACTTCCAAGGTTAGGTCATAAAAGATATTGTGGCTTCTACATGGCTCTCTGTCTCTTGGGCTGTGGCAGAAGTTGGCTGCCATGTCATAAGAACACTCAAGCAGCCCCCAGGAGAGGTCCCCGTAGGAAGGAACCGAGATATCCAGCTAACACCCACCACAGGAAGCTATTTTAAAAGTGGATCCTTCATTTCCAGTGAAGCCTTCAGAATGACAGCAGCCCCAGCTGACATTCTGATTGCAACTTCATCAGAGACCCTGAGCCAGAACTACTCTGCTAAGCCACTCCTAGATTCCTGACTCTCAGAATAAGAATAAGAAAGTAAATGTTGTTTTTAGATACTCAGTTTGTGGTGATTTGTTACACAGCAATGCATAGCTAATACATGAATGAATATGTAAGCTCACTTTGCTCACTGAGAAACTCCTAGGAACAATTTGGTGACATAAAGCCCTAGGGTGGCCTGGTGACCCCACAACAGCCCCTTCTGTTCTCACAAACCTGGTGCCCTTTGTTCTTATGTTCTGTCCCTCACAGGAAGGGAGCCGAGAGTCTAAGCCCAACTTTCCAACAGGAGCAAGCATGGACTGCCAGCCTGGGTGTGTGCATTTGAGGGTTCAGTGCTATTTGGGAGCCAGAAAGAAGGCCTGATGTGCTATGGTTGGCCAATTTTTTTTTTTTTTTTTTTTTTTTTGGGATGGAGTCTCACTGTCACCCAGGCTGGAGTGCAGTGGCACGATCTCGGCTCACCACAACCTCCGCTGCCTGGGTTCAAGCGATTCTCCTGCCTCATCCTCCCAAGTAGCTGGAACTACAAGTGCGCACCACCACACTCTGCTAATTTTTGTATTTTTAGTAGAGATGGGGCATCTGAGCCCTCAGCTCAGGGACACGTGACCACCCGTTCTCCACTCTAGGCTGTTCCAGAAGAAGCTTGGGAAATAAAAGACTATGTTTGGAACATGAGGTGGAGGAAGCCAGAGCTTATTCAAACACTTCGGCAGCTGTGAATTTCAAGAGCCTACTGTACTACAGGCTGCTCTGTAGTTATATTCCCACTGGGAGACAGTAAACTGGCCTTTCAGATTATACATCACTATCTGGTGATCTTGGTTAATGTGAATCAGTCCCCCCAGACCTGACCCCTCCCGCACAAACTAATAGACCTGCAAAGCTAAAACCCAGGCCCTGTTCTCATGGTGCTCTCCCCAGTGGGGGAAATCTGTTCCTCCAAGACTTTTGTTACTTTCTCTCAGTTGGACCTCCCTCTCCTGCTTACTCCAGTTTTTGTGTGTTGGCACCTGAGTCCTGTTTGTGAGCAGGGGCAATATTCAAAATATGTAACAACCTGTTCGCCATGGAGATGACCACTGGTAAGTTTGGAGGAAGAACCCGGAGGCCCCTGATGGGCAGTGTTAATTCTTTCACTGCTGGAGTATTTAGTTGCTGGGAGGTTGGGAAGTCCTGGGTAGGGGGGGTGAAAGTGCCTAGGGAGCTCAGGGCAGTAGGGTGGAAACATTTTAACAACTGGTGCAGCTGTCAGTCAGTCCTCATATGCCTCTCTGCCTATGTGCTCCCCAGCACAGAAAACATGGGGGTCGTGGGGGCATCCCTGGCTCTCTGATGGTTACACTGCAGAGGGGAGGCCTCAGAGAGCCCAGATGACATAAAGCCCTTACGTGGTCAGTCCTAGCCTGAGGACCCACAAACGCCTCCTCTGTTTGCACAAACCTGGTTCCTTTTGTCCTCATATTTTGTCATCAGAGGGGGAGCCAAGGTTCTAACCTCAAGTGACTCCAAGGCTCCACCCTCTAGGTTCCCAAGTCCAGACCCCTGCCTCTGCTCCCTGAAGGGACCTGAGCCCCCTGTCCCGCTGGGCCCCAACCTTTTTGCTTTTTCCTTTGGCTTTGCCCTTTTGATTGCTGTTCTTTGTCACCGTAGCTGCCTTGTCCTCCTCTTCTTCCTCCTTCCTCTCACCTTTGGGAGTGCCTGGGCGCGGAGAGGGAAACAAGGCTGTGAATTCCTCACCCTGGTTTGCACCCATGTCTCACTTGGATGCTCCCCACAACCACAAGAGGATCAACCCCATGTTATTATTAGAGCCCAGAAAGCCTAAGACACCTACCTGAGACCACACAGCTATCAAAGCGGGGATGAAGATGCCCCCCACACTGTCTGACTCTAGACCCCACAGCTCCTTACCTGGCACTGTCCCATATGATGTAAGGACCCGCCAGTTCCCCGCCCCCAGGACCACCTCAAGATGTCACCACACCAGAAGCCCTTGCCATCCACCTTTCTTCTTCAAAGCTTTCTTGGCAGGACTGCCTTCCCCAACCAGAAACAGGGCTGCTGGGCTCTTTCTGGCACTGGCTGGGCTCCCTGAGGGGTCCTTGTCGGCCTCCCCAGACCCTGCATTGTGGATGTGAAAGAGTTACAACCCCCATGGCAGCTAGAGTGCCCTGTTCCTCCCTGGGCTGGGCTCACCTTTCTTTTTGGTCTTTCTTATCTTGGTCCCCTCCCCTGCTGGGGCTTCTTTATTCCTAGCACGCAGAGGTTTTGGTGGGGGGTCAGGGCTTCCCAGGTCTCCTGGAAATGGAAGATGAGGGTCAGGCAGAGATGGTGTCTACTGGGGCTGAAGGCTGCCTTCCAACCCTCTCTCCTCCTCATAGTCCCCAGGGAGGCTGAAGGCTTGACAGGGGCCCACAGCCTGTCTTCTTCTTCTTCCTCTTTTTTTTTTTTTTTTTGAGGCAGAGTCTCACTCTGTTTCCCAGGCTGGAGTGCAGTGCCAGGATCTCTGCTCACTGCAACGTCTGCCTCCCGGGTTCAAGTGATTCTTGTGCCTCAGCCTCCCAAGCAGCTGGGACTACAGGCACTGCCTCCATACCCGGCTAATTTTTGTACTGACTTCTGCTCGTCTTGGTTTTTCTTTCCCTGAGTCCAGAAAAGCTCTGGACAAAGACCAGGAGCTTAACAAGCAGTTCCCGAATGAATAAACACCAGCCCTTCTAACCGAGCCTCCGAATCCTGCCTTTTGTCCCGTGTCCTCCAGGAAGCCTTCTCTGGTCACCGCTACAGAGTGTGCTCTCCCGGCCTCTGAGGCCCAAGGTCCTAGCTCTAGGCCAGGCTGCTGGTATCTATCGGGTAAGTTGCCCGGGCCAGGACGCTGTCACAGCAGTGACTCACTGATTTCTTTTTGCTGTAATCACTTTGATACTTTTATAAAAATGATAACAATTTCCATTGAGTTAAGACAAAAACTAAACAGAAAACACAAAGAAAACTAGAATGCTGGCTGGGCGCTGAGGCTCACGCCTGTAATCCCAGCACTTTGGGAGGTCGAGTTGGGTGGATCACCTGAGGTCGGGAGTTCGAGACCAGCCTGACCAACATGGAGAAACCCAGTCTCTACTAAAAATACAAAATGAGCCAGGCGTGGTGGCGCATGCCTGTAATCCCAGCTACTCGGGAGGCTGAGGCAGAAGAATCGCTTGAACCCGGGAGGTGGAGGTTTCGGTGAGCTGAGATGGCGCCGTTGCACTCCAGCCCGGGCAACAAACGCAACATTTTGTCTCAATAAAAAAAAGAAAGAAAAGAAAAAACTAGAATCCTCTGTCCTCCCCTCGCTCACAGAGCACAAGGGGCGGGGGCAGTGGGGCCAGGGGTGGGGCATATATTGGTCTATGTCCTTAAGGACCGTCGGGGGAAGAAGCCATCAGAGGAAAAACCCTCCCATCACAGCACTGGGTTTGTTTTGAGGCCTCGGCCACTGTGTCTCAGTGAGATGCCAAGCCCCAGCCCCAAGGACAGGGCTGTCGTGCTTCCCCGTGGGCTCTGTCGGCACCCACCCCTTAGGCCCTGGGCCTTGGCCCTCCTCTCCTTCAGGTCTGCGGAGCTCTTCTCTTTCAGAGGCTTCTTGGGAGGCAGAAGGATTTTCTTTTTCTTTTCCTCTGCCTCCTCTTCCTCCTCATCCTCGTCCTCCTCTTCCTCCTCCTCCTCTGTGGGTAGAAACTCTTCATAATGGGGGTTTGAGCGGGGCCCTCCTTATCTGGGGAGCCCAGTCCCTCCAGCCTGCTGGGAAGTGGTGCATGGGCACCAGGAGGGGAGCCTGCTCTTCTGAAACAAGGACAGGAGACCTGGCACCGTCCCAGAAGAATGAGGGTGACCGGCAGCCTTCGGGGTCTGCAAGTCAGGGGAGTGGCTGGGGTTGCTGGAATCCTGTCCTGGGGAGATGGCCTCCCTCCCCGTCCCTGCCGCCCTCCTCCCCTTCCACACCCCCCTTGCCCCTTCTTCCTGCACCCACTCTGCTTCTCCCTGACCTTGTCTGTTTCTGATCCTGAGTCAGACCCATCTGGGCTACTTCTGGCTCCTAACTGCCGTTTAAGGCAAAACCCTTAACCCCTCTCTGACTCAGTTTCTCCAACTGTACAATGGGGTGCGGGGAACAAGAGAATCACCCTCTCGTAGTGGGTGCTTAGCACAATGCCTGGCTCAAAGACAAGGCCAGAGAAGTGGGGGCTGTTTGACTACAGCGGTTTTCTGCCTCTCGGGGTCGCTCCTGTCCAGCCAGCCCCTTCTCTCCTCGGCTGCACCGCCCCCTCACCCGCGTCCCCTGGGCCCTCTCTCACCGTCCTCCGCGTCTGGGGCACGGGCCACCAGAAAGGTTTCCCGGGGGTCTCGCTTCTTGGCCTCGGGGTCCCTGAGGAACCTGGCGTAGACCGTGTGCGGCGCCCGGGCCTCGGCTGGGTCCGGGGAAGGCTCCTCCCGCGGCCTCCCCCTCCGCCCAGCTGAGCCGAGATGCGGGGTTCAGACGGGGTCCCAAGCCGCGGGTCCGAGAGGCAGCGCCTCTACCAGCTGCCCCCAAGCCTGGGCATGGCCCTCGCGCTCCTCACCCTAGGGGGTCTCCCCGGGGCCCCTTCCACTTTCAACTCTCCTCTCTGCCTTCCATTCAGCCTCCCACCCCCAGCTCCCACTCCCATCCGCCGCCCCCCTCCCCGGGCCCCCGCGCAGGCCCTCAGGCCCCTCCCTCCCGCAGCCCACACCCTGGGGGTCCGCCCCGCTCCGCACCCCGCCCACCTCCGGGCTTCCGGGGCTTGGATCCCGTGGGGCAGGGGGATTCGGGGGCCTCCGTCCTCTTCTTCCTTAGCCTCTGTGCCGGGGCGGGTCGCTGCGGAAGGGGGTCAAGAGGAGGACGAAGAAGGAAAGGGGGGTTCTGAGGCTGCCCATCCCCCTCTAATCCCTTGAGCTGCCAGAAATAACCGCAGATTATCCGGGGGGAACTGCAGCCCCCTTCCTGGAGTGAGGAAGGATGACCCCTTCCATGCATCGCGGCCCAGCCAATGCTCCAAAGTTCCAATACCTCCCCTGGGAACCCCAAGCTCCCACACAGCCCTTTCTCCCCACAAATCTTCAGACATGCAACCCCCAGACCCTGCTGAGGGGGACCTGTCCCACCCCTAGACCCCCTACTCCGCGTGGGTTTACGCACAGTGGGGACATCTTTCTGCTTCCTTTCCAAGGGGGTGGTGGCATACCTGCTTGGGACGCCGCTGGGTCTCCGGGCTCAGGCTTTCTTCTTCATGCCCACTGAGGGTCGCAAAGGGATCAGCCTGTCTCCCGTCCCCTCCCTCCCCATCCCACCCATCCCTTCCATCTAAGCCTCCCAGGGTTCAGGTACCCCCAAATGGGAGCCTTCCAGACCTGTCAGAGGCCCACACCTCTCGGAGGGTTTCGTTCTGCAGAGGCATGGCGCCTTCACCTATCCGTGCCCCTTTCTCTGCAGGTCTAGGAGGCTCCCTCCCGACTCCTGCTAATCCCGGCTCAACCTCACCCCTCCTCCCCCTGCTCAAGGAGTGGAGGCCTGACCGCGCTGTGGGAAGTGCTACATCCCACGACCCCCCCCATCCCCAACCCGGGCTGGGCCCAGGCCACTGGGGGAAGAATCTCAACTCCAGTTCTTCCCAGGTCCCCAGCAGCCTGCAGGATGGCCACCAGTTCTACCTGCCCCCAGAAGTCCCCAGAAGCTTGGGATGAGAGGGGCCGATTGGTCATTTGTCAGTGGGATGTGGGAAGAAAACATTAGACTGTATCGTATTTGTCTTTACTTCTCACAAAAAATAAGAACCAGGGGCATGAGCAGTGACTCACGCCTGTAATCCCAGCACTTTGGGAGGCTGAGGCAGGCGGATCATTTGAGGTCAGGAGTTCCAGACCAGTCTGGCCAGCACGGTGAAACCCTGTCTCCACTAAAAATTCAAAAATTAGCCAGGCGTCGTGGTGGGCACCTGTAGTCCCAGCTACTTGGGAGGCTGAGGAAGGAGAATCGCTTGAACCCGAGAGACGGAGGCTGCACTGAGCCGAGATCGCACCACTGCACTCCAGCCTGGGTGACAGAGCAAGACTCTAACTCAAAAAGTAAAAGTAGATAAATAAGAACTAGGATTGACGAATATTTAATATATGATTGACAGAAATGTATATAATTTATAAAGAATATGTCTGTATTGGAGGTGTACACTTAACTCTTTTTCTTTTTTCACTGACAGGGGACGTGCTTTTTTTTTTTTTTGAGACAGAATTTTGCTCTTGTCACCCAGGTTGGAGTGCAGTTGTGTGATCCTGGCTCACTGCAATCTCTGCCGTCTGAGTACAAGTAATTCTTGCTCCTCAGCCTCCTGAGTAACTGGGATTACAGGCGCCTGCCACCATGCCTGGATAATTTATGTACTTTTATATTTTATTTTACTGATTTATTTTTTGAGACAGGGTTTCACTCTGTCTCCCAGGCTGGAGTTCAGTGGCACAATCTTGACTCATTGCAACCTCTGCCTCCTGGGTTCAAGCGATTCTGCAGCCTCAGCCTCCCAAATAGCTGCTTGTGCCACCATGCCTGGCTTTTTTTTTTTTTTTTTTTTGAGACAGAGTCTCGCTCTGTCACCAGGCTGGAGTGCAGTGGTGCAATCTCGGCTCACTGCAACCTCCGACTCCCCAGTTCAAGTGATTCTCCTGCCTCAGCCTCCCGAGTAGCTGGGGCTACAGGCATGTGCCCAGCTAATTTTTGTATTGTTTTGTGGAGACAGGGTTTTACCACGTTGGCCAAGACGATCTCAAACTTCTGACCTCAAGTGATTCTCCTGCCTCGGCCTCCCAAAGTGCTGGGATTACAGGCTTGAGCCACCGCACCTGGCCTGCTCATTTTTTTTTAAAGGCTTGGAGACCAGGCATAGAGTGTTGGTATGATTAATGTCATGGGAGAAATTTGGTTAAATGCTGAGAAAGCTTAGAGAAGAGGCCCAATCAGAGGTCCCAGAAGCTTCCAGAAGACTGATCTAAAACTTGAAAGATGAGTAGAAATTGCACATGCAAAAACGAAAAAAAGATAGGATGTGACCAGATATAGTGGCTCACACCTGTAATCCCAGCACTTTGTGAGGCCGAGGCAGACGGATCAATGAGATCAGGAGTTCGAGATCAGCCTGGCCAACACGGTGAAAGGTGAAACCTCATCTCTGCTAAAAATACAAAAATTAGCGGGGCGTGGTGGCACATGCCGGTAGTCCCAGCTACTCAAGAGGCTGAGGCAGGAGAGTCACTTGAACCCCAGGCCACTAGAGGTTGCAGTGAGCTGAGATCATGGCACTGCACTCCAGCCTGGGCCACAGAAAGAGACTCCATCTCAAAAAGAGAGAGGAAAAAGAAAAAGAAGAAGACAGGATAGGCTACCAGGAAAGGGAACAGCAAAACAAAGGTCTGGAGGTTGGAAACGGCCTGGTGGGAGGAAGCCTGGGTCAGCCCTGAGTCCAAGCCCTGAGCCCTGCCACAGAAGAGCTGAACACTGTGGGTGAGTTACTTGGGTGAGACTCTGAAGCTCCTTTTCCTTATTTGTAAAATGGACTTTTTTTTTTTTGAGACAGAGTTTTGCTCTTGTCGCCCAGGCTGTAATGCAATGGCACAATCTCGGCTCACCGCAACCTCTGCCTCCTGGGTTCAAGCAATTCGCCTGCCTCAGCCTCCTGAGAAACTGGGATTACAGGCACGTGCCACCATGCCCTGCTAATTTTGTGTATTTTTAGTAGAGACCGGGTTTCACCATTCTGGCCAGGCTGATCTTGAACTCCTGACCTCAGGTGATCCACCTGCCTTGGCCTCCCAAAGTGCTGGGATTACAGGTGTAAGCCACCACACCCAGCTATAAAATGGATTAAAAAAAAAAAAGATTTGATAGTAGTACCAATTGGTTAGCGAGACTGTGGAGATTTTTATATTTTATTTTTATTTATTTATTTTAGAGATAGGGTCTCATTTTGTTGCCCAGGCTGGAGTACAGTGGTGTGATCACAGTTCACTGCAGCCTCAAACTCCTGGATTTAAGTGATCCTCCTGTCTCAGCTTCCCAAGTAGCAGAGACTACACATGTGCACAACCCCATGCCCAGCGAATGTGCAGATTAAATGAGATGATAGATGGAAAGCTGCACACAGTGAGCACTCAATAATTGGTCATTGGCAAGGCACAGTGGCTCATGCCTATAATCCCAGCACTTTGGGAGGCTGACACAAGAGGATTGCTTGAGCTCAGGAGTTTGAAGCTGCAATGAGCTACGATCCTGCCACTGCACTCCAGGCTGGCCAGCAGAGCCAGATCCTATCTGTAAAAAAAAAAAGAAAAAAATAGGCTAGGTGTGGTGACCATGCCTGTAATCCCAGCACTTTGGGAGGCTGAGGTGGGTGGATCACAAGGCCAGGAGATCGAGACCATCCTGGCTAACGTGGCGAAACCCCATCTCTACTAAAAATACAAAAAATTACCTGGGCATGGTGGCGGGTGCCTATAGTCTCAACTATTTGGGAGGCCGAGGCGGGAGAATCGCTAGAACCGGGGAGGCGGAGGTTGCAGTGAGCCGAGATCGCACCACTGCACTCCAGCCTGAGGGACAGAGCAAGACTCTGTCTCAAAAAAAAAAAAAAAAGAAAAAGAAAAAAAATTGGTCATTGTGTGCCTCTTTTTAGTGCACTTCCACCACATGACTTGACACATGATGAAGGTTGAATTTTTTTTTTTTTAAAGACAATATCAGCCCGGCACGGTGGCTCACACCTGAAATCCCAGCACTTTGGGAGGCCAAGGCAGGCAGATCATGAGGTCAGGAGTTTGAGAACAGCCTGGCAAACATGGTGACACCCTGTCTCAACTAAAAAAAAATACAAAATTAGCTGGGTGTGGTGTCACACTCCTGTAGTCCCAGCTACTTGGGAGGCTGAGGCAGGAGAATTGCTTGTACCTGGGAGGCGGAGGTTGCAGTGAGCCGAGATGGTGCCACTGCCCTCCAGCCTGGGTGACGGAGCAAGACTCCATCTCAAAAAGAAAGAAAGAAAGAAAGAAAAAGAAAAATTTTGCGAAGACAGGATCTTGCTGTCCTCCAGGCTAAAGTGCAGTGGCCTGATTATAGCTTATTGCAGCCTCGAACTCCCAGGCTCAAGTGATCCTCCAGCCTCAGCCTCCTGAGTGGCTGGGACTACAGGCATTCGACACTGTGCCCAGCTGTAGAGATGAGATCTTGTTATGTTGCCCAGGCTGGTCTCCAACTCCTGGCTTCGAGCAGTCCTCTCCTCTTGGCCTCCCACAGTGTTGGGATTGTAGACATGAGCCACCATGCCCAGCCTGAGGTTCAGTTTTTTTTAATGAGTTAACTTTTTTCATTTGATTCTCATAGGAGTCCAGTGAGATAGAGTAGAGATGAATATCTCCACTTTACAGGTGGAGAAGCTGAGGCTGAGGGTGGTGAAGTGACTCGCCCGTCAGCCAGACAGTAAAGTTGCTGAGCCAGGGCTGGAATCCAGAGCTGTCTTCTGTCAGGGCCGTTGCTCCTAACCCTGGCATATTTTTTATGGTCACAAGATGGAGTTTGAACGACACAGTCATGCTTTTTGTCTTTCTTCACTTCCTCGGTCCATTCGATATGGAGTTACCATAATTAACCTTTCTAAAATACGACTTCTTCGTTTGCCACCTGTGTTCCAAAACATTCATTGGCTCCCTGCTGCCTAAGGATTAAGTTTAAATGTGTTGGGTTGGCATTCAAGGCTCTCCCTGATCTGGCACCAGTCTGACTTTCTAACCATGGGGTTATCCCAAGCTACACTCTTCATCCAGCCACACAGGTTTCCTTACTGCCTTTACACTTCTGTCCTCCATGGCGTTGCTCAGGCTGTTGCCTCCTGGAATCCCCTCTATTCCATGAAACCTATCCAACTCCAAATAACCCTCAAGTTGCCACTTCGGAGAGTCAGTCCTCACTTGGCTCTGATCGTATAATAATAACAGCGTTTGTTGTCCACCTACTGTGGCTTGCTCCCATTCTTACTCCACCCTCACAATAATATTTATGAGACAGACATTAACACCCTGATATGGGCCAGGTACAGTGGCTCATGCTTGTAATCCCAACACTTTGGGAGGCCGAGGCGGGCAGATCACGAGGTCAGAAGTTCGAGAACATCCTGACCAACAGGGTGAAATTCCATCTCTACCAAAAAACAATACAAAAATTAGCTGGGCATGGTGGCGTGTGCCTGTAATCCCAGCTATTCAGGAGGCTGGGGCAGGAGAATTGCTTGAATCCGGAAGGCGGAGGTTGCAATGAGCCAGGAGCAGTGGCTCATGCCTGTAATCCCAGCACTTTGGGAGGATCGCTTGAGCCCAGGAGTTCAAGACCAGCCTGAGCAACATAGTGAGACCCTGTCTCTATAAAAAAATTTAAAATTAGCTGAGTAATGTGCAACATGCCTGAGGTCCCAGCTACTTAGGAGTCCGAGGCATGAGGATGACTTGAACCCAGGAGCAGAGGCTGCAGTCAGCCAACATCGCATCACTACACTCCAGCCTGGGCGATGGAGTGAGACCCTGTCTCAAAAACAAAACCAACCAACCAACCAACCAAAGAAAACCACCCTGATATTAAAGGCAAGGAAACTGACAGCTGAGTGTCAGTCAACAAATATTTCCTGAGCACCTTTTGTGTGCCAAATGCTATGCTAAGTAATGGTTGTACAGAGATGCGCAAAACGATGTGGTTCCTGCCCTCGTGGAGCTTACATGCTTGAGAGAGAGACGGATAGTAGAGACATAAATACCCAAATTAGTGATAATGATCTCATTATTATTAGTTGTGAGAAATGCCAAGGAGGAAAAGAACTGGGCTCCACGAGAATAGCAGGTAGGATCCAGTCTGGATTAGAGCACAGACAAGGCTACCTGAAAAAAGAAGGTTTTTGTTTTTTGTGTTTTTTTGAGATGGAGTCTTTTTCTGTTGCTCAGGCTGGAGTGCAATGGCACAGTCTCGGCTCACTGCAACCTCTGCCTCCCAGAGTCAAGCAGTTTTCCTGTCTCAGCCTCCTGAGTAGCTGGGATTACAGGGGCCCAGCTAATTTTTGTATTTTTAGTAGAGACAGGGCTTCACCATGTTGGCCAGGCTCAGGCTGGTCTCGAACTCTTGACCTCACGTGATCCACCTGCCTCGGCCTCCCAAAGTGCTGGGTTTACAGGCATGAGCTACCATGCCTGGCCCTGAGGAATAGATTTTTAAACTGAAATCTGAAGGATATATATACACATGTATGTATATATAGATATATATACACACATATATATACGTATATATATGTATACACACATATATACATACACACATATATATGTATACACACATATATATACGTATATATATGTATACACACATATATACATACACACATATATATGTATACACACATATACGTACACGTATATACATATATATATATATATATACGTGTATGTATGTATATATATATGTGTACGTATATATGTATATTTGAAACTCAGTTTTGCTCTTGTTGCCCAGGCTGAAGTACAATGGCATAATCTCGGCTCACTGTAACCTCCGCCTCCCAAGTTCAAATGATTCTTTCCTGCCTCAGCCTCCCAAATAGCTGGGATTACAAGCATGTGCCACCACGCCTGGCTAATTTTTGTATTTTTAGTAGAGAGGGGTTTCACTACGTTGGCCAGGCTGGTTTCAAACTCTTGACCTCAGGTGATCTGTCCATCTTGACCTCCTAAAGTGCTGGGATTACAGGCATGAGCCACTGCACCCAGCCTGATGGATCTTGAAAGCCAGAAAAGAGCATGTTCCAGGCACACGGCATAGCATGTGCAAACTCTTTCCAGGCAGCAAAGAACTTGGCACACTGGAGCAGGACTGCTCCCTGAACTGGACAAGAGTGGCCCTGCCTGCAACCTGCACTTCAGAGGGTTCCTGAGAATTGCAGATGCCAAACAGACACATTGCTAAGAACTGTCTCACAGCCAGGCGTGGTGGCTCAACACAGTGAATCCCTGTCTCCACTAAAAATACAAAAATTAGCCAGGTATGGTGGTGGGTGCCTGTAATCCCAGCTATGCAGGAGGCCGAGACAGGAGAATCACTTGAACCTGGGAGGCAGAGGTTGCAGTGAGCCAAGATTGCACCATTGCGCTCCGGGCTGTGCGGCAAGAATGAAACTCCGTCTCGAAAAAAAGAGAACTAAGAACTGTCTCACAGGGGTCTGGGACTCAGCGCTGACTTGGCAGGACTGTAAGAACATCCACACTCTGACACAGCTCAGGCTCCAGGGGCGCTTCTCCAGTTTCTCGCCTTCTGTCCTCAAAACCACAGGTAAAGCTGGGTGTGGTGGCACATGCCTATAGTCCAGCTCCTCAGGAGGCTGAGGCGGGAGGATTGCTTGAGCCCAAGAGGTTGAGGCCGCAGTGAGCCGTGATTGCGCCATTGTACTCCAGCCTGGGTGACAGAATGCCACATCCTCTCTGAAAAAAAATAGAAAGAAAACACAGGTACCTGCACCCAAATCTGGGAGAGGTATGCGGGTCGAGCTGTAGTGACGTCAGAGGTGGAAACCACTTTGGAGTGAGGGGAGGGTTTGAGCTGCAGAAGCTCTTATGTGAAAGAAAAAACAAATTCCCAGACCTTTACTCTCAGGTTGCATGGTGTGATGGATATTTGCATAACAAGTGTCCATTTTCTTGCTTCTTTCCATGTTCTGGAGGTTCTCATGTATTTGTATGTTATTCCTAACAGTTGCACATGGCAGCTGAGGAGCATCTGACAATACTAAACAATTCATATTACTGTTAAATTTGTATACATGTAAGTCTCAACATATGTGAAGCATGATAGCACTTCTTTTGTTTTGTTTTGTTTTTGAGACAGGGTTCTTGCTCTGTCACCCAGGCTGGAGAGCAGTGGCCTGATTATAGTTTACTGCAGCCTTGACTTCCCGGACTCAAGCCATCCTCCCTGCCTCAGCCTCCCAAGAAGCTGGGACTACAGACGTGTGCCACCATACCTGGCTAATTTTGTATTTTTAGTAGAGACAGGGTTTCTCCATGTTGGTCAGGCTGGTCTTGAACTCCTGACCTCAGGTGGTCCATCTGCTTCAGCCTCCCAAAGTGCTGGGATTACAGGTATGAGCCACCGCACTCAACTGTACTTTTTTTTTTTTTTTTAAGATGGGGTTTTTCCATGTTGCCCAGGTTGGTCTTGAACTCCTGGACTCAGGGGATCTGCCTGCTTCAGCCTCCCAAAGTGCTGGGATTACAGGTGTGAGCCACTGCCCTGGCCTGATAGCAATTCTTTATATTCACAACTAGAGGGACATTGGAGGCTATTTTGCAGTTTTGTCTTTCTAAAAATATTTAATCAGATGAAATTAAAATTTCAAAAAACCTGGTTGGGCGCAGTGGCTCACGCCTAGAATCCCGGCACTTTGGGAGACTGAGGGGGGCAGATCACCTGAGGTCAGGAGTTCGAGACCAGCCTGACCAATATGGTGAACCCTGTCTCTACTAAAAATACAAAAATTAGCTGGGCGTGGTGGTGGGCTCCTGTAAACCCGGCTACTTGGGAGGCTGAGGCAGGAGAATCATTTGAACCCAGGAGGCAGAGGTTGCAGTGAGCCGAGATCATGCCACTGCACTCCAGTCCGGGTGATGGAGCAAGACTCCATTTCAAAAAACCCATTTGATTACATTTTTGGCATTTATTAATTATAAGCCATATTTTTTGCCTTTTAATTTTAATACCTTTTGAATATATTAAAAGAAAACTCACTTTTGAATGCATGTAAAAATTTTAATTTAATAATGTCTTACTTTAGACACTTTTGAGGAGAATGTATTCAAGTCTTTCATACTTCGGATGCAGTTCCATTTGTTTTCAGCCCTTAAGAACCAGTACAGGTTGAGATCATGATAGAAACAGGAAGTGCCAAAGTGGAGCTTGGGAAAGAATAGAAAGAGGCCGGGTGCGGGGGCTCACACCTGTAATCTCACCACTTTGGGAGGCCGAGGTGGGTGGATCACTTGGAGTTTGAGACCAGCCTGACCAAAATGGTGAAACCCCATCTCTACTAAAAATACAAAAAATTAGCCGGGTGTGGTGGTGTGCGCCTGTAATCCCAGATATTCGGGAGGTTGAGGCAGGAGAATCCCTTGAACCCAGGAGGCGGAGGTTGCAGCGAGCCGAAGTCTGTCATTGCATTCCAGCCTGGACAACAAGAGCTAAACTCCATCTCAAAAGAAAAAAAAAAGAATAGAAAGAAACTCCTAGGTTTTGGTGCAGCTACAGTGATGAGCCATGAGCATGTGGAGAGAACTTAGGGGCAGTATAAGCTTCCAGATTTGGGTCAGGGGTGTGTTTAGGATCAGGAGGGAAGATTTTAGTTAAAATGAGACTTCTGCTTAGGGATAAGATTCAGATCAGGAAGAGAGATAGCCTCTAGCACCTTTTGATCTGACAGAGGTACTCCAGGCTTCCAGAAAAACAGGCTTGAGACTCTATAATTATACCTTGTTTGGCCTAAAAATTACATTTCTGGCCGGGCATGGTGGAGCACGCCTGTAATTCCAGCACTTTGGGAGGCAAAGGCATCTGAGCCCACGAGTTCCAGGCCAGCCTGGGCAACATAGCAAGCTCCTGTCTCTATTGAAACAAACAAACAAACAAAAACAACTCAGCTTGATCACTGGCCTTAGTTCCCCGACTTAATTCCATATGAATTTTAGCTGTTTCCTAAAGTTAAACCTTTCAGAAGATAAAGAGAGAGAGAGAGAGAGAGAGAGAGAGAGAGAGAGAGAGAGAGAGAGGAAGAGAGGAAGAGAGGAAGGCAGGCAGGCAGGCAGGCAGGCAGTTTTCTTCTCTGTGCCTGTTCTTCTAGTCCGTAAAGTGGTGACGACACTTGTAATCGACTTTATAGAAATTGTTGTGAAAATTGAATAGATTGAAACGTGCAGTGCTTAGCACAGTGCTGGCCACAGAGCAAGTGTCCTATGAATGTTAGCTATGTGCTTGCTATTTCACCTTCATTTCACCAGTAAGGAAATGGAGGCCCAGGTCCCTAAAGGAACTCTACCTCAGGCCTCCAGCGCTTAGCTTACTTGGCACAGAGGTGAAAGGAGGGGACTTTGGAGAAAGTTAAAGGTGAGTGGTTTTGCCCAGAAACAGACCCCAGTGTCCCATTTCCCCAAGTTTCTGCCGGGTGGCTGTGGGTAAGCATTGTCCCTGCTGGGAGGCTCCAGACTGGGCATCAGTGTCTCAAACTGACAAATGATATTTGCATCTCAAAAGGATCCATGCAGGTGGGCTCATCAGAAAGGGAACTGCGGTCGGTAGGTCGGTGGCCTGAGAGTGTGTCTGGGCTCTTGTGAAATAGAAAACAGGGCTGGGCTTTGATCAGGCTCACACAGGCTTAAGCTTTGTCCAGGTTGTGTTTTTGCATCACATAGCCTCTGGCCAGCTGTTCTAAAAAGCAATTTCTCTCGGTGAACCCTAGGAGTCCAGTGCCAGGGTTCTTGTCTTATCCTTGCTTCTTCGAGGCTCAGAGAGGTCAAGTCACTGTCCAGGTCTCCCAGGTGGGCAGTGAGTGGGTGGGATTCAGGCAGATTCTCTGAGCTCAGAGCCCGGGCACAGCCCCACTTTGGCCCGCAGAGGGGCTTCTCAATTGTTGGCTGGAGGAAGCCCTGGGTGGCTGTTGGGCACTGGTTGCCGGAGCTGGAAATGCAATGCAAGTCCAGTTTTTGCCCTCATGGGGCTCGCAGTCTGGGAGATGAGAGTTGCTTGTCGGCCTGTACAGAGAATGAAACAAGGACACTCTTGTCTCCTCTAGAAAGTGGAATCTGGACTGGGCACAGTGGCTCACGCCTGCAATCCCAGCACTTTGAGAAGCCGAGGCAGGCAGATCACTTGAGGTCAGGAGTTTGAGATCAGCGTGGTCAACATGGTGAAACCCCATCTCTACTAAAAATACAAAAATTTTCCAGGAGTGATGACACATGCCTATAGGAGAGGCCGGAGAATTGCTTGAGCCTGGGAAGCGGAGGTTGCAGTGAGCCGAGAGTGCATCACTGTACTCCAGCCTGGGTGGTGGGAGTGAAACCCTGTCTCAAAAAAAGAAAAAAGAAAATGGAATCTGAAAAATGATGCTAGTGGGGGCCTCCATGGCTTTTCACCTAATCCATGTGAATCTGAGCTGGCCCCAGCAGAGTCAGGAATCCCTGGGTAGCTGGTCACAGCGGCTCACACCTGTAATCCCAGCACTTTGGGAGGCCGAGGCGGGCGAATCACGAGGTCAAGAGATCGAGACCATCCTGGCCAACACGGTGAAACCCCGTCTCTACTGAAAATACAAAAATTAGCTGGGCATGGTGGCGAGCACCTGTAGTCCCAGCTACTTGGGAGGCTGAGGCAGGAGAATTGCTTGGACCCGGGAGGCAGAGGTTGCAGTGAGTCAAGATCACCACTGCACTCCAGCCTGGTGCCTGAAAACAGAGTGAGACTCTGTCTTAAAAAAAAAAAAAAAGGAATCCCTGGGTAGACACAGTTCTTCCCTCTGCTCACACACGCCCAGGCACAGGCTGCTCACTGCCTGCTGAAGCCACATCAGGCCAATTCTGTCTCAGTGCAGCACCCCTCTATGATCCACTGGGCCCCCCACAGTGGGACAGTCATAGTCTTAGTTCAGCCAGAGAGGGGCCTTCACTCTCTAAGCCCCCAAGGACTCAGGGGTAGAAGCAGCAGCAGTCCCCTGGTCCTCAGTTCTCATTACCAGGGCAAGTGAACAGGGACCAGATCTGTTTCTGTCCAGTCAGGCCCAGACCAACAGGAGAGCTGAATGAGGGCTGGAGCCAGAGGATGGACAGTGGACAGGTTGGGCTGCTGTGGTGCAGAATGAGGTCCATTCAATAGCGATTCATTGAGCCCCTACTGTGCACAGAGCACTTCTAGGCACTCCACGCACAGCAGTGAGCAGAACGGACCAAAGTCCCTGCCCCTGAAATGCTCAAAAGATGTCCTCGAGCCTCTGCGTCCCATTTCTACTTCCCTCTGTGTTAATAGGAAAGGTGCCCCCGCACCTCCTGCATCTGTGTCAGTCCCCCCAAGAGGGGCCTGACTGCCCTGCTTGCTTACCCTGGCTCAGTCGGTTGAGTCCAGTGATGAGAAACTCGGATTAACAGCTGGATCTTGTGCCTGGCCCTGCGCCTGCTCTCTTTGATGGCGAGCCCCTCCCTACGGGACAGTGATCTTTCCAGAATGGAAAAGAGCGGTTCTCTTGATCATTGTCGAGTAGTCCACACGGGGCATGATTGATGGAGCAGCAATGCCACTTTTAGCAGTAGCAGTAGTTGTATTCATTGAGAGCTTGCTGGGTTCCAGGCACTGCTCTAAGTGCTTTATCTGCTGTATTAGCTTGTTTAATACTCAACAATTAGGCCCTGCAGGGTGACTCACTCCCGTAATCTCAGCACTTTGGGAGGCTGAGGCAAGAGGATTGCTTGAGCCCGAGAGTTCAAGGCTGCAGTGAGGTAGGATCACACCACTGCTCTCCAGTCTAGACGATAAAGCAAGACCCTGACTCAAAAGAAAAAAAGCAAAAACAAAAGCCAAGCTCATCAATTTTACATGATACCTGCTAAAGTTTTCTTTTCTTCTTCTTTTTTTTTGAGTTTCACGCTTGTTGCCCAGGCTGGAGTGCAACAGCACAATCTCAGCTCACCGCAACCTCTGCCTCCGGGTTCAAGCGATTCTTCTGCCTCAGCCTCCCAAATAGCTGGGATTACAGGCATGCGGCACCATGCCGGCTAATTTTGTATTTTTAGTAGAGATGGGGTTTCTCCACGTTGATCAGGCTGGTCTTGAACTCCTGACCTCAAGGTGATCCGCCCATCTTGGCCTCCCAAAGTGTTGGGATTGTGAGTGTGAACCCCCACGCCTGGCTTGCTACAGTTTTCACACCTGTTTTACATTGGAGGAAACTTCACAGAAAGGTACAGTCACTTGCTGAAGGTCAGTATGCAGGCATTGGAGCCACCCCACCCCACGCTAGGGGCAGGAGGATCAGAGCTCCTGCTGCAGGCTGGCGGCTGTCCCAAGGTGCACGCCCTCCGCCAGAGCTGCATAGCTGTGAGCCCCCGGAGCCAAACACTTCGCTAGCACCCCCAGAGCAGAGGGCAGAGCCCCAAAACAGAATGAGTGAGTTCAGAGCGTGGCTCTTAGTCTGGATCCCTCCCAAGCCTTACAGCCCCCTAGACTGGCTCATCAGAACCCCTGGTGTCCAGCCCAGGCATTAGCATTTGTCAGGACTCCCCAGGTGAATTCAATGTCCAGGCAAAGAGGAGCTACCACTTCTGCCTCAGCCTCCCAAATAAAATAGCTGGGATTACAGGCATGCGCCACCATGCTGGCTAATTTTGGTAGGCTGAGGCCTTGCGGCTTAGTGGAAATAGTTGTGGGTTAAGACTCACTGGGTTTGAGACTTGGCTCCATCATTTCAAGCTGTGTGACTTTGCGCCAGTCACTTAACTTCTCTGAGCCTCAATGTCCTCAGCTGTGAGAACAGGTGTAAGGCCCTCTACCTTACAAAGGGTTTGTGAGGGTGGAATGAGACAATGTCTGCAAGCACACCGGCGTGCAGGCTCCATCCTCACTGTTAAGGAGGGGGAAAACAGACTAGGCCGGCAGAGCGACTCCAACGACTCACCATCGATGGGATGGTCTGTGGAATGTGCTGGGACCCCCGGACTCCAGGCCCTTCCACCGTGCGCTTTTGAGCTCTTCCGGGGGCTTAAGTCTTCCGACTGGAGACCACCAGCCCTGGCTTGGGGGTAAAAGGGCGGGGAGGGCGCACTGACTTCGATTCACCACCAGGTGGCGACACGAACACACCCACCGCGGGGAGGACACCGCCCCGCGGAAGGCGAGGATAGTGGGGAATACGTTTTTGTTTGGTTTGATTTTTAGTACTAGGTACATACTCGTGGGTTATTTTCTTTCATTTCCACTGTGGCAGCGCCACTGCCCTCCTTTAGCGGGTGAAGAAACTGAGGTGGCGCTGGGACCTAGGACGTGAACTCCACATCCGTCTCCTGACCATGGAGTCACAGAAGTCAGAGCTGCAGGGGAAAGCGTCAGATCCCGCAGTTGCTAAACCTGTTTGAGGATAAAAATCATCCAAGGCTCTTAAAAAAAAAGAAAAAAAGAAAAATATCCTGGGCCCCAGGCCAGGTATGGAATTAGAATCTCCCGGGAAAAGAGGCCTGGGACTGTGTGTGGTTAAGAGCACCTGGCTGGGCACGGTGACTCATGCCTGTGATCCCAGCACATTGGGAGGCCAGGAGTTCAAGATTAGCCTGAGCACATAGTAAGACCCTGTCTCAATTTAAAGAAAAAGTTAAAGGCCTGGCACGGTGGCTCACGCCTGTAATCCCAACAGTGCAAGGCCGAGGCAGGCGGATCACTTGAGGTCAGGAGTTTGAGCCCAGCCTGGCCAGCGTGATGAAACCCCATCTCTACTAAAACTACAAAAATTAGCCAGGCATGGTGGGCGCCTGTAATAGCTACTCAGGAGTCTGAGGCAAGAGGATCGCCTGAACCCGGGAGGTGTAGATTGCAGTGAGCCAAGATCGTGCCATGGCATTCCAGCTTGGGCGACAGAGCAAGACTCTGCGTAAAACAAAACACAACAACAATAACAAAAAACCCCACAAGAGCAGAAACAAGGATCTGTTTCCAGTGAGAAAAGTGACCCGCCCACAGTCACACAGTGAATCCCCTCTAAGCTCCTGTGTAAGCTCCTAACACCCTCTGGTCCAGAAGCCAGGCCATTCCCCACAAAGACAAGACCTCTACCAAATGACCCAGTAATCTCAATTCTGGGTTTATGCTCAAAAGAACTGAAAGCAGGGTCTTGAATAGATACTTGTACATTCATATCCTTAGCAGCATTATTCGAAGTAACTGAAATGTGGAAGCAACACTAGTGTCCATCGTCTGATGAATGGATAAACAAAATGTGGCATACCCCTACAGTGGAACATGATTCAGCCTGAAAAAGGAAAGACGTTCTGACTCAGCTACACGTGGAGGAACCTGGAGGGCATTATGCTAAGTGAAATAAGCCAGACACTAAAAGACAAATACTCCACTTATATGAGGCACTCAAAGTAGTCAAATTCACAGAGACAGAAAGAACAGTGGGTGCCAGAGGCTGGGGTGGAGGAATGGGAACGGAGTTACTGTTTAATGGACACAGTTTCAGTTTTGCAAGATGAATTCTGCGGATGGATGGTGGTGATGGTTACACAACTATGTGAATGTTACATTGAAAAATGGTTAAAATGGGCTGAGCCCAGTGCTTCATACCTGTAATTCCAGCACTTTGGGAGGCCAAGGCAAAAGGGTCACTTGAGGCCATGAGTTCAAGACCAGCCTGGCAACATAGTGAGACCTGTCCCTGAAAAAAAAAGGGTTAATATGCTAAATTTTATGTCATGTATATTTTACCACACAAATATACCCAGAGCAGAGGGCAGTGCACCCCCAGAATACACACACACACACACACAAAGATGAGGCAATCTGTGCCCAGTCTGATTTTTTTTCCTTTTATTTTATTTTATTTTTTTGAGACGAAGTCTTGCTCTGTTGTCCAGGCTAGAGTGCAGTGGTGCAAACTCAGCTCACTGCCTCCCAGGTTCAAACGATTCTCCTGCCTCAGCCTCCTGAGTAGCTGGGACTACATACAGGTATGTGCCACCACGCCTGGCTAATTTTTGTATTTTTGGTAGAGACGGGTTTCATCATGTTAGCCAGGCTGGTCTCAAACTCCTGACCTCAGGTGATCCACCCACCTTAGCCTCCCAAAGTGCTGGAGTTATAGGCGTGAACCACCATGCCCAGCTGATAGTTCTTTATTGTTGTTTAAATTTATGTGAACATTTATTAGATGGAAAGTAGAATGTGCAGAATTTGCTACTGTCCTTGATAGCCTAAGAATGATTTCCCCCAAAATGTTAGTACCCAATTTATAATACTAAAGAAAACAAATTCGTGGTTATTGTTAAAATGAATCAATAAAACTGCTAGGTCAGCCAGGGATGGTGGCTCACACCTGTAATCCTAGTACTTTGGGAGGCCGCGGTGGGTGCATCACCCGAGGCCAGGAGTTTGAGACCAGCCTGGCCAACATGATGAAACCCCATCTCTACTAAAAATACAAAAATTAGCTGGGTGTGGTAACAGGTGCCTGTAATCCCAGCTACTCAAGAGGATAAGGCGGAAGAATCACTTGAACCCAGGAGGTGGAGGTTGCAGTGAGCTGAGATCTCACCACTGCACTCCAGCCTGGGTGACAGAGCGAGATTTCATCTCAAAAAACAAACGAAACAAAACAAAACTGCTAGGGCCATGACTGAAGTGGGAGGCAGCTCCAGCCTCGACTGTTCCTCCTTATCCAGCAGAAGCTCCGGGTTGTCACAGGGAGGCTGTTAAGGCAGAGGGATGGTGATGGGGAGCACTGCAACAAAATTCCTGCTGTTCATTTACACTCAGGGTCGTTTTGCAGCTCCACCTGCTGGTATTAGGTGGCACCTAGGTCACTCCCCTTGTGATAGTACAAAAATGGTCAAGGAGAGGCTGGGCAGACTCCTCCCACCGTGGCCCACCAGGGCCCAATAATTTCTCCACCATCTCACCTCCTTCCTAAAGAAGACTGATTCGGGGCCAGGCACCATGGCTCACGTCTGAAACTCCGGCACTTTGGGAGGCCAAGGCAGGTGGATTGCTTGAGCTCAGGAGTTCAAGACCAGCCTGGGTAACATGGAGAAAGAAACACCATCTCTACAAAAAAATACAAAAATTAGCTGGGCGTGGTGGCACATGCCTGTAGTCCCAGCTACTGGGTGGGCAGGCGGGTCGGGGAGGCTGAGGTGGGAGGATCACTTATGCCCAGGAGGTCAAGGCTGCATGAGCCATGACTGCACCACTTGTCTCAAAAAAAAAAAAGAAAAAAAGACTGATCATCCCAGAGGGGGAAAGTGGCTAAGCGAGGTGGGTTTGGAAAAGGAGTTTTTTGGTGAGAGATGGAGATTGAAATGAATGGCACAGAGTTGCTTTAGGAAGGGAGAAAAGAGAAAGGAAAGGGGATTTTTATTAGCGTGGCTTTGACTATGTATGTGACTCATTTTAAAGTCCTTTGACTTTAAAGGAAATGGCTTTTTAATTACTTTAGGCTACTTATTTTTTTTTTTTTTTGACAAGGTCTCACTCTATCGCCCAGGCTGGAGTGCAGTGCAGGATCTCGTCTCACAGCAGCCTCGACCTCCCTAGCTCAAACGATCCTCCCACCCCAGCTCCCTGAGTAGCTGGATCTGCAGGCGGGCACAGGTACGCCTGGCTAATTTTTGTATTTTTTGTAGAGATGGGTTTTTGCCATGTTGTCCGGGCTGATCTTGAATTCCTGGGCTCAAGCAATTCTCCCACCTTGGCCTCCCAAAGTGCTAGGATGACAGGTGTGAGCCACCACACCCTGCTGACTTGTATGTTTTGAATCAGATACTATTCTGAGACTGAATCAGGTGGGAATGAGCTTTATTAAGGTGACACCCGTATTAATGAAGACTCCTCATGGGGCTGGAAAACCAACACCTTAGTGTCTTGGCTCCTTGACAGCTGGGTCACCCACTGCCATGGCCATGCTCCGGACCCGTCATCACCCGAAACTGCTCCACCTCTGAAATTACCATTTAGACGCCCCGTCTCTGAAAACAATCTCCTCCACCACACCTCTTCTTTGACCCCATTGGGACTTCCAGCCCATAGCTCCCAGTTCTTCTGCCAAAGCATCTTTTCCCTTTTCTCTTGGTAATGGCACCCACTGTTTCCTTTGAGAAAATCCAATTTCCCTTTATATGGATAATCTGATTCAGGTAAGGCTGACTCCGTTCTCCCCAACTCCAGGGGCAGACCATGACCCACATTTGGCCAACCATCCTCAGTTAGTCCTTTGGCCTCATCAGTTGGTCAAGCGTGGGCATGCGACCCTAGCCAGTGTAGGGAGAAAAAGCCCAAGGACTCTTGCTAAGACTCCAGAGAAGGGGACATTTTCTTTCTATTTAGGTGGCTCTGCTGGAAGGACATAGCCTGGACTTGCTGAGAGCGGTCCTCAGCTGGGAGCCTGTAGGAGACTGAGAAAATCTGAGCAAAGAGATAAAGAGACCAGTTCCTGATAATCTTGTTGGTGTATCTGGAACTAGCCATTCCTGAAACTACTCTGGATTTTTCAGATTCTGTATGTGAGTCAGTATTTGAGATCTGTGAGTCACAGTTGGTTTCCATCACTTGAAACAGACTTGACTTTTATAGTAGTGTCTCTCCAGCAGGCTCTAGAGCAGGGGTCTCTAAACATGGTTGTCCATCAGAATCACATGGGCCCTGGGCGAAGTGTCTCATGCCTATAATCCCAGCACTTTGGGATGCTGAGGTGGATGGATCACTTGAGTTCACAAATTTGAGACCATTCTGGGCAACAGGGTGAAACCCCATCTTTACAAAAAATACAAAAATTAGCCAGTCATGGTGGTGCGTACCTGTAGTCCCAGGTACTCAGGAGACTAAGGTGAGAGGATCGCTTGAGCCTGGGAGGCAGAGGTTGCAGGGAGCTGAGATCACACCACTGCACTCCAGCCTCGGAGACAGAGCCAGACCTTGTCTCAAAAAAAAAAAAAAAATTACTTGGGAAGATTTCTTTCCTTCTTTCTTTCCTTCCTTCCTTCCTTCCTTCCTTCCTTCCTTCCCTCCCTCCTTCCCTCCTTCCTTCTTTCCATCCTTCCTTCCTTTCCCTTCTTTCTAATCAAGTTTCACTCTTGTTGCCCAGGCTGCAGTGCAATGGTACGATCTCGGCTCACCACAACCTCTGCCTTCCGGGTTCAAGCGATCTTCCTGCCTCAGCCTCCTCAGTAGCTGGGATTACAGGAATGTGCCACCATGCCCAGTTAATTTTGTATTTTTAGTAGAGACAGGGGTCTCACCATGTTGGTCAGGCTGGTCTCGAACTCCCGACCTCAGGTGATCCGCATGCCTCGTCCTCCCAAAGTGCTGGGATTACTGGCATGAGCCATGGTGCCTGGCAGATTTCTTTTTTCTTAAAACCTTTATGTGAAGTAAAACATACTTACAGAAAAGTGCATAAAACATAAATGTACAAGTTAATGCATTACTATAAAGCCAACTCCTTTGTAACCTCAACTAGGTCAAGAAATAGATATTGTCAAGTGCCAAAAGCCTCATCCTCTTCCTCACCTTCAAAGGGACTACCACCCTGATTTCTATAGGGATGTGGATTAGTTTTGCCTGTTTTTGAGTGTTATATAAATGGAATTATACATTAATTTTTTTAAATTCACTTTTTATTTTTATTGCTTTAGTTAACTTTTAAACATTATTATTATTATTTTTTGAGATGGAGTTTCACTCTTGTTGCCCAGGCTGTAGTGCAATGGCACCATTTTAGCTCACCGCAACCTCTGCCTCCCAGGTTAAGCGATTCTTCTGCCTCAGGAGCAGCTGGGATTACAGGCATGTGCCACCATATTATTATTATTTTTTAGAGACAAGACCTCACTCTGTTGTCCAGGCTGGACATAGCTCACTGCAGTTCTCAAATTCCTGGACTCAAGTGATCCTCCCGTCTCAGCCTCCCAAGTACCTGCTAACCTCCCATTAGTCATATAATTTTTTTTTTTTTCGAGATGGAGTCTTGCTCTGTCACACAGGCTGGAGTGCAGTTGTGCAATCTTGGCTCACTGCAACCTCTGGCTCCCGGGTTCAGGCAATTCTCCTGCCTCAGCCTCCTGAGTAGCTGGGATTACAGGTGCCCACCACCATGCCCAGGTAATTTTTGTGTTTTTAGTAGAGACGGGGTTTCATTGTGTTGGCCAGGCTGATCTCAAACTCCTGACCTCCTGATCTGCCCGCCTCAGCCTCCCAAAGTGCTGGGATTATAAGTGTGAGCCACTGCACCCAGCCTAATTTTAGTATTTTTAGTAGAGAGGGGGTTTCACCTTGTTGGCCAGGATGGTCTCAATCTCTTGATCTGATCCGCCCGACTCAGCCTCCGAAAGTGCTGGGATTACAGGTGTGAGTCACCATGCCTGGCCAATTATTTTTTCTGAGCTTTATTCTGCTTTTCATATTGAAAACTACAACCCACCTGGAATTTATCTGTTGATGGTGTGAGGCAAGGGTCAGATTTTATTTTTCCCCCATAGGAACACACTCAGTCCATATATTGAAAAATCAACTCTTTCCCTGTGGTGTGTGTGTGTGTGTGTGTGGTTTGTTTTTTTTTTTTTGAGACGGGCTCTTGCTTTGTAACCCAGGCTGGAGTGCAGTGGTGGTGTGATCTCGACTCACTGCAACCTCCACCTCTCAGGTTCAAGCAATTCTCCTGCCTCAACCTCCTGAGTAGCTGGGATTATAGGTGTGCACCGCCACACCTGGCTAATTTTGGTAGTTTTAGTAGAGATGGGGTTTTGCCGTGTTGTCCAGGCTGGTCTTGAACTCCTGACCTCAGGCGACTCATCCACCTTGGCCTCCCTGTGTGCTAGGATTATAGGTGTGAGCCACTGTACCTGGCCTTCTGCAGTGTTCTTTGCACATCTTTTGTTACATTTATTCCTGTGTAATTGATTTATCATTTGGTGCTATTCAAGGAGCTTATTTAAAGCCCACGTTCTTGGCCAGGCACAGTGGCTCATGCCTGTAATCCTGGCACTTTGGCAGGCTGAGGTGGGTGGATCACCTGGAATTTGAGACCAGCCTGGCCAAGATGGTGAAACCCTATCTTTACTAAAAATACAAAAATTAAGTGGGCGTGGTGGTACATGCCTGTAATCCCAGCTACCTAGGGGTTAGAGGCAGGAGAATCGCCAGAACCCAGGAGGCAGAGGCTGCAGTGAGCCGAGATTGCACCACTACACTTCAGCCTGGGCAACAGAACAAGACTCCATCTCAAAATAATAATAATAATAAAGCCCAGGTTCTGACAGGGCATGGTGGCTCACGCCTGTAATCCCAGCACTTTGGGATGTGGAGGCAGGCAGATCACCTGAGGCCAGGAGTTCGAGACCAACCTGGCCAACATGGTGAAATCTCATCTCTACAAAAATACGAAAATTAGCCAGGTGCCTATAATCCCAGCTATATGGGAGATGAGGCAGGAGAATCACTTGAACCCAGTGAGTGGAGTTTGTAGTGAGTCGAGATCACGCCACTGCACTCCAGCCTGGGCGACAGAGCAAGACTCTGTCCAAAAATAAACAAATAAATAAAATAAAGCCCAGGTTCTCTGGTTCAACATTTGAAGAGTCTGAGCGAGTAGTTCTGGGATGAGCCCAGATGGGAATTTTGAAAAGCTCCTGGTGGTTCTGAGTGCACATTCCATCCCGTCTCGCCGCACTCATTATCTCTTTTCAATCCTCTTCAGTTCTCCTCCCTCCCAGCTGGCCCAAGCCTATAAGCCTGTGAGCATGCCAAGTCTCCGTGTCTTAGAACAAACCTCCCCAGACACCTCCAGGTCCTGGCATCACCTTTTTCTCCAGTTAATAGCCATACTTTTTGACCACACCTGTGTTTTCATTTTTCTATACTCCTCATAAAACCATGCAGCCCCTCGCACGGTTTAAAATGGACATCTAATTCAACTCATCCTTACCCACCCCTATTCCCCTCTGGTCTACCAGGCAGTCTCTCTTTTTCGACCACCTTATACTCCTCTAGCTTCTGCAAAACCGTTTGTGTATGTATGTGTGTGTTTTGTTTTGTTTCTGTTTTTTTTTTCCCATGTGTACTCATGGCCCGTTTCTGTTTTAAGAGGTAAGGTCTTCTTCTGTCGCCCAGGCTGGAGTACAGTGGTATATCATAGCTCATTGCAGCCTCAATCCCCCGGGCTCAAATGATCCTCCTGCCTTAGCCTCTTGAGTAGCTGGGAATACAGGTGTATGCCACCATGCCTGGATAATTTTAATTTTTTTTAATTTTAGAATTTTTTTGTAGAGAAGGGATCTTACTGTGTTGTCCAGGTAGGCCTCAAACTCCTGACCTCAAGCAATCCTCCCACCTCGGCCTTCCAAAGTGCTAGGATTATAGGTGTGAGCACCATTCCTGGCCTGAACTGTCTATTTCCATCCTTGGATTATTTCTTTTTCTTATTGGTGTGTAGGAGCTCTTTGTATAATATAGATATTAACTGATCTGTCACATGGATTTCAAATGTCTTCCCGTTTTATTATTCCCTTTGACTTTGATGAAGCTATCTTTTGCCATATACAATTGTAAATGTTTATGTAATTTTATGTGTGTATCTTTTCTCCTGTAGCTCTGGTTTTCTGGTCTTAGTTTAAAATATTTTATATACTCTGGCCGGGTGCCGTGGCTCATGCCTGTAATCACAGCACTTTGGGAAGCCGAGGTGGGCAGATCACCTGAGGTCAGGAGTTTGAGATCAGCCTGGCTAACGTGATGAAACCCCGTCTCTACTAGAAATGCAAAAATTAGCTGGGCATGGTGGAGGGTACCTGTAATCCCAGCTACTCAGGAGGCTGAGGCAGGAGAATTGCTTGAACCCAGGAGGTGGAGGTTGCAGTGAGCTGAGATGTACCACTGCACTCCAGCCTGGGTAGCAAACATGACTCCATCTCAAAAAACATATATATTTTATATACTTTGAATATTGTTTACGTTTATGTGTTTAAAGCACTTGAAATTTATTTTTGTATGGTTTCGGTGAGAAGTAGGGATTCTACCTCATTTTCTTCCTAGTGGGATAGCCAGTTGGGTCAGTATCACTTATTAAAGGAAGTGTTGGACTGAGTGGGACTACAGGCATGACAACTCAGTAGTCCCATGTAGTCCTGCTGAGCACTACTCATGCCTGTAGTCCCGCCACTTTGGGAGGCTGAGGTGGACAGACTGCTTGAGCCCAGGAGTCTGAGACCAGCCTGGCAATATAGTGAGACCTCATTTCTACAAAAAAAATACAAGCATTAGCTGGGCATAGTGGCACCCACTGTAGTCCCAGCTACTTGGAAGCTGAGGGTCACTTGAGCTGAGGAGGTCAAGGGTAGAGTGAGCCATGATTGTGCCACTGCACTCCAGCCTTGGCAATGGAGGATGATGCCCTGTCTCAAAAAAAAAAAAAAAAAATCACAAATAAAGTATCATCCTTTTCTCACATAATTAAAATTCAACCGCTGTTTTGTTGTTGTTTACACACAGGGTCTTGCTCTGCCACTCAGGCTGCTGGAGTGTAGTGGCCCGACCATAGCTCACTGCAAACTTGAACTCCTGGCCTCAAGCGATCCACCAGCCTTAGCCACCCAAAGCACTGGGATTACAGGTGTGAGCCACTGCGCCTGGCTTCCACCGTCATTATATATTACATCAGCTCTCTGGTGGGATCTGTTCCTGTATTCTCTTCTGTTTCACTGACGTTTTCATCATTTTCTTGACCATTCTTAGAAAGATGCTGGCAGGGGTCAAAGTCTGAAAGCTCCGTCTCTCCCCATACCCTTGGCCAGACAGGAATCTGTGCAGAAGGTAGGCAGCCCCAGTTAGTGTGTGCTCCTGGCAAGATTCCTTCCTCCTGCCTATATGGGGTTGTTTCCGCATTGCATGATTATAAACGCGGCTCTGCACTCTGCTTTTCTACCTCATGGCCTTGGCAGCCCTCAGCCCCACCACCACTCTACTGCAGACATGCGACTAATCTCATTACTTTCTTTGTCCCTGTTTACATCACCCAGCACAAGAAGCCCAGATCCCTGCTCGGCCCTCCTCCCTGCATCTAATCCCCTGGCTCAGCTTCCCTTCTCCCCACCCCCCAGCTACTGAAACTCTCTGCCAAGCCCCTGGAACTCAGACAGCGGAGGTCTTCTTTGAACGCTTCCTTCACCTTCTGGCTCTTCTGACGCTGCTTCCCCTACTGTGAGCCCAAGTGGTGGCTGTTTTCCATCCATCCCTCCTTCCCCTGCCACTGGGCTGGCAGATGGGGGCCCTCCTTGCTCCATTTGCAGAACATGAGCTTCTCGCTCTTCTCCCAGACCCCCAGCTTTCCATCTCGTGTTATTTGACAAGATCATTGCTGCGGACAGTCCATGACCATGGGGTGACTCCTCATTCCTTGAAGGGCTTAGGCCAAGCGAGGTGACAAACGCCTGTAATCCCAGCACTTTGGGAGGGTAAGCCAGGAGGTCATGACCCACCTGGGGAAAATAGAGATTCTGTCTCTACAGAAAACAATAAAAATGAAAAAATTAGCCAGGTGTAGTGGCATGTGCCTGTGGTCCCAGCTGCTCGGGAGGCTGAGATGGGAAGATCGCTTGAGCCCAGGAGGTGGAGGTTGCAGTGAGCCATGATTGCACCACTGCACTCCAGCCTGGGTGACAGAGTGGATCCCATCTCAAGAAAAAGAAAAGAAAAAGAGTTTAGCAGCAAACTCACTGCCCTCTCTAACGCTGCTCTTGAGGTTCAGTTCATTGGGTGTCCATGTAGGTGACCCTTCCTACCCCAGCCTCTCAGTCCCTCCACGAATGGCCTCCCCTTGCCCTGACCTCAGCACCATCCCTTAGGATCAGACCTGGACGGGCCTCTCGACCCTGGGACTTTGAGGTGCTGCTTCCACCTGAGATCCCAGCCACAGGTGCCCTTTCCCACTTCCCTCTCCACCATTTCTTCATCTCCATTGCTTTGGGCACCCCCTTTCAGCCATTTTGTAGTTTGGGGTTTTGTCGATCTCCTGCTTGTATCAATGATGGGCTTTCTGTTACCATACTGGATTCGCCAATATGAGATCACTTGACGGGGACTCTGGAGCTGATGTGAGCATCTATCTATTTCTGTAAAACTCAACGGCATAAGGCAGGGTGCAGTGGCTCATGCCTGTAATCCCAGCACTTTGGGAGGTCGAGGTGGGTGAATCACGAGGTCAGGAGTTCAAGACCAGCCTGGCCAAGATGGTGAAACCCCGTCTCTACTAAAAAATACAAAAAAATTAGCCTGGCACGGTGGCACACACCTATAACCCCAGTTACTTGGGAGGCTGAGGTAGAGAATTGCTTGAACCTGGGAGGTGGAGGTTGCAGTGAGCCAAGATCGTGCCACTGTACTCCAGCCTGGGTGACAGAGTGAGACTCTGTCTCAAAAACAAAAAACAAAAAAACCCTCAGTGGCATAAAGCAACCATTATTTTATCTGCTGGTGATTCTGTGGGCCAGCCATTTGGCTTGGTTCCGTGGGCAAGTCTTCTGTGGGTCTCCTCTCCAGTCACTCATGTGGTGGCAGTCATCCTGTGGCTTGACTGGGGGCTGGATACATGACCCAAGATAGTTGGACTGGTTGTCTCTCCATGAGGCCGTTTGTCCTCCAGGAAGCCAGCGCAGACTCCTTCCCTGGTAGTCTCAGGGCAGAGAGAGGGAACTTGCAAGGCTCTGGAGAGCTGGCTCAGAACACCCACAAAGTGGTTAGGTGTGGTGGCTCATGCCTGTAATCCCAGAACTTTGGGAGGCCGAGGCGGGTGGATCATCTCAGGTCAGGAGTTCAAGACCAGCCTGACTTATTGGTGAAACCCTTTCTCTACTAAAAATACAAAAAGAACTAGCCAGGCATGGTGGGCTATTACAGCTCGGCATGCCTATAATCCCAGCTACTTGAGAGGCAGGAGAATCGCTTGAACCCAGGAGGTGGAGATTGCAGTCAGCCGAGATCTCACCATTGCACTCCAGCCTGGGTGACAAGAACAAAAATCCATCTCAAAAAAAAAAAGAACACCCACAAAGTCAGTCACTGCTGCCACATTCTGTTGGTCCCAGCTGTCCAGCCGAAGGCCAACCCCAATTTAAGTGAGTGGAGAAGTAGACCCTGCCTCTTGAGGGGAGTTGTAGTCAAGTCACATCGCACAGGCTTACGCACACACAAAGGAGAGGGATTTGTGGCCATTTTATTTTACAGTCTACCAGTCTGTTAGCTTGTGCAGTTGAGAGAGGAGCTAGAAGTTTGCGTTGTTGATTGACTATAATTTAGACTTAATAATGGCCTCCCTTCAGTGAACCTGAGGTACTAGCAGTTCCCTGAAATAATGTAGAAAAAGGACCCCAAAAATGCAGGAAGATAGAAAGATGAAGTGGATTTATGACATGTGACCTGCACGTCCCTCCCCATTGCATCCTCCGGGGTGCACTCAACCCTATGGCATTAGAAATATGTTAGTAAGAGGAGTGCTGGTATCCTCATGAAGCTCTGTGCTGGTGCAGTCGGCACGATGGCTCAAACCTATAATCCCAGCACTTTGGGAGGCCAAGGCAGCCAGATCATCTGAGGCTAGGAGTTCAAGACCAGCCGGACAACATGGTGAAACCCCGTCTCTATGAAAAACATACAAACATTAGCCAGGCGTGGTGGTAGGAGGCTGCAGTGAGCCGAGATCGAGCCACTGCACTCCAGCCTGGGCAACAGAGTGAGACCCTGTCTCAAAACAAAGCTCTGTGCTGGCCAGGTGTAATTCGGGGAGACCCACCGTTGAGATTGGCTTCCATATTTCTGTAGGAAAGCTGGAGTTCTGAAGTAGCAAAGGCCAAGTGTCCACAGTTAGTCACCAGAGACGTACTGGACATTGGAGGATGGAAATCAGGATGGTTTGGCTTGTACAGATTTGATGGTGGCTAATTAATCCTGGTGTCCCTAGGAATAAAATAGAGGGCAATATACTAAGATACCACTTGCTCTATAGAACAGAAAAGTCCCAGGTCTGGGGGCCAGCAATCTGACTTTGTTTCAGAATAAGAGTCACAGCTCCTCACCCAGTTTTTGGCCCTAAGGCGGGTCATAGGCCCAGAGCCCCTGAACTGAATGATGGCCAGGGTCCCTTGGAGATAGAATCTTGCAAAACTTCATGTGCATGTGCTATAAATCTTCTCCAAAGCCTTCCTCAAAGGACCCCACAGCCACTTACTAGGAAAACTGTATCCTGGGGAAAGAAATATTCTCAGACATTTTGAAGATGATTAGATTCCAGCTTTGAGTTGTCATTAATTTCTGGAAACCATACAAACTAGTAGGGGCATATAGAGCTCAGATGATGAATGCAGTTTTGGCTAAAATCAAAAGCACAGGGAGCCAAGTAGGACCACAGACCCTTTCTGTGGTTATTTCCTTAGTTCTCAAATGGGTACTTGGCAAGTGGCAATTGGATTTTCACATTGGTTTGGGTGCAGTGGCTCACTCCTGTCATCCCAGCACTTTGGGAGGCCAAGGGAGGTGGATCACCTGAGGTCAGGATTTTGTGACCACCCTCGCCAACATGGTGAAACCCTGTCTCTACAAAAAATAGACACACACACACACACACACACAAATTAGCTAGGCATAGTGATGGGTGCCTGTAATCCCAGCTACTCAGGAGACTGAGGCAGGAGAATCTCTTGAACCCAGGAGGTGGAGGTTGCAGTGAGGCAAGATGGCACCACTGCTCTCTAGCCTGGGTGACAGAGTAAGCCTCCACCTCAAAAAACAAACAAGCAAAAAAAGCCAAATCTGAATCCTCATGTAGGCTCTCAGCACCACTGAATAAAGGCTGTTGTGGTATGAAGGAGCACAAGAAAGGAGCCAGGAGCTTTCTCGGTCTCTCTGGATAGTAAATTGCTAAAAGTAATTTAGTCAGGAATTCAAGATGAGCCTGACTGATTGGTGAAACTCCATCTCTACTAAAAATACAAAAAAAATTAGCCAGGCATGGTCGACTATTACGGCTGGGCATGCCTAAAATCCCAACTACTCGAGGGGCTGAGGAAAGAGAATGCTACTTGCTGGGGAAACTTCAGGGACGAGGCTACCTGTCAGACCTTTGTTTCTACTTTTCGTTTTTTGGGACAGGGTCTTACCCTGTTGCCCAAGTTGTAATGCAGTGGCATGATCATAGCTCACTGAAGGCTTGAACTTGTAGACTCAAGCCATCCTCCCACCCCAGCCTCTTGAGTACTGAGACTACAAGTGCATGCCACCATGCTCAGCTAATTTTTGTATGTGTGTACAAACAGGGTCTTGCTATGTTGCCCTGTCTGGTCTCGAACTCCTGGACTTATAATTCTCCTATCCTGGACTCCCAAAGTGCTTGGATAAAAACCTGCCATACCTGGCCTCACACCTGGCCTCATGCCTTCATTTATCTCACTTGTTTGGCTTGTGCAGAAGGCAGAAGGCTTTTAGAGAATTTCTGTAATTTATTGTAAACATAACCAGACAGTGACTCCCAACTGTAGTTGCTGTACCAGATGTGATATCTTTTTAGAGCAAATCAGCATATTCCCCGGTTCCCTGATATACCTCTCTTGATCCGGCAAATGATTTTTTTCTCCATAACAATTTGCAATAATTAACAAAAGCCATTTAATTTCATCTGATATGCCCAACAGTATGCCTTTGCAGTCTTGCCTCGAGGTTGATGATCCTCTTGTTTGCCCATAATCTAGTCCACAGAGATTTTAATCATTTTACTATTTCACAGAACATCATCGCATGAATGACACTGTTTTCTTTGGACCTGATAAGCAGGTAGGAACAAGGACTTTGGATTCCTTAGTAAGGGCTATGCAAGTCAGAGGGTGGAGATGAAACTGGCCTGTCCTAATTAATACAACATTCTAGAACTATAGATTCATCATGATTGGGGGTAGAGCGTTCTGCTGATTTCAGTGATGGGCCAAAGGAGCCACTTGGCTTAGAGCAGGGCTCAGCAAACTATAGCCCTGGGGCCAAATTTGGCCTGCCATCTGTTTTTTTCTTCCTTTTAATTTAAATTGTATTTTTTCAATTGGCATTATATGTAAATGGTGCGACATTCAAAAAGTAAAAATGAATATACAGTAGAAAGCAACTCTCCCTCTTCCTGACTTCCAGCTATGCAGTTTCCTTCCTCAGATGCATCTACTTTTGCCAGATTCCTATGTTCCAGGAGATGGTGAGATTTTGACTCATTTTGAACTAACTTTTGCATGAGGTAGGGGTCCGATTTCATTCTTTTGGCACATGGATATCCAGTTATTCTTCTAGCACTGTTACTTGGAGACTTTTTCCCCTTTGAATGGTCTTGGCACCCTTGTCAAAAATCAGTTGACCATAGATATATGGGTTTATTACTGGATTAAGTTCTATTTGAGCTATATGTTTATCCTTATGTCAGTACCACACAGTTTTGATTATTGGAGCTTTGTAGTAAGTTTTTAAAGCGGAAGTATGATCTGGAGAACTTTGTTCTTCTTCGTGAAGATTTTGGCTATTCAGGGTTTCTTGGATTTTCATATAAATTTTATTTTATTCTATTTTAACTTTTTGAGACAGAGTCTTGCTCTGTTGTCTAGGCTGGAGTGCAGTGGCATGTTCTCAGCTCACTACAACCTATGCCTCCAGGTCTCAAGGGATTCTTGTGCCTCAGCCTCTCAAGTAGCTGAGATTACAGGCATGCACCAACACACCTGGCTAATTTTTGTATTTTTAGTAGAGACAGGGTTTCATCATGTTGGCCAGGCTGGTCTCAAACTCCTAACCACAAGTGATCCACCCTCCTTGGCCTCCCAAAGTGCTGGGACTACAGGCATGAATCACCATGCCTGGCCTCCATATGAATTTTAAATTGGCTTGTCCATTTTCACACATACAAAAAAGCAGTTGAAATTCTGATAATGATTGTACTGAGTTGTAGAGTGATTTGGGGAGTACTGATGTCTTAAAAATATTAAGTCTTCCAATTCATGAACACAAGATTTTTCCACTTATTTAGGTCCTTTCATTTATTTATTTGTCTATTTGTTTAGGTCTTCTGTAATTTTTTGGATAATGCTTTGTAGTTTTCAGTGCATCTGTCTTGCACTTCTTTTGTTAAACTTACTCCTAAGTAGTTTATCTTTTTTGATGCTATAGTGAATGAAATTGCTCTTAAAATTTTATTTTCATTTGTATTGTCCATTGCGAATGTATGAACATCAAACTTTTTTTCTTTTGAAGAGACAGAATCTCGCTATGTTGCCCAGGCTGGCCTCAAACTCCTGAGCTCAAGCAATTCTCTTGCTTCAGCCTGCCTGGTAGCTGGGACTACTGGCATACACCACCAAACCCAGGTGAAATACAGCAATTTTTGTATATTTATCTTGTATCCTGCAACTTTGCTGAACTTGTTTATTAGCTTTAATAGTTTTTTTTTTGTGGCAGATACCTGATTTTTTACAGACACATGGCTCCTCATAGTATAGACCATACTTCCAGTTTCCCTTGCAGCTTGATATGGCCAAAGGGTTAAGTTCTTGACAATGATTATGAGTGAAAGTAATGTGTGCAACATTTTTTTTTCTTGAGACCAAGTCTCACTCTGTCACCCAGGCTGGACTGCAGTGGCATGATCTCAGCTCACTGCAATCTCCACCTCCTGAGTTCAAGTGATTCTCCTGCCTCAGCCTCCCAAGTAGCTGAGATTACATGTGCCTGTCACCACATCTGGCTAATTTTTATATTTTCAGTAGAGACAGGATTTCACCATGTTGGCCAGAATGGTCTCGAACTCCTGACCTCAGGTGATCCACCCGACTTGGCCTCCCAAAGTGCTGAGATTACAGGCATGAGCCACTGCACCCAGCCTAATGTGTACAGCTTTAAATTGTGCTGGCCCATCTCTTCTTTCCTGTCCCTTTTGACTGGAATGCAGTCAGCCATCTTGGCCTGTCTTGCAAAAATCTGCCATCTGTTTTTGTAGATAGAATTTTCCTGAAATATAGGCACATTCCTTCATTTATGTGTCATCTGTGGCTGCTTTTATGCTACAATGGCAGAGTTGAGTATTTGCAATAGAGACTCTATGGCCTAAAATACTTACCATCTGGCTCTTTACAGGAAAATGCTTGCTGACTCCTTGCTTACAGGACCTCCCCACAGTTGGATTTCATAATCTTGTCTTTCTGGAATTGGTTTTACAGTCGCTGGTGTTAGAGGCATCACTGTCTTTGGTTTTACTTACACTCATCTCTGTCCCAGGCTGGCAGCCTGCTGTTTCTGCCCAACAAGTGTTCTTTTGGTAGCAACAGCAACACACGTGTTGCCACAGACTCACTGATCACGAAGAACAATCAATTTCATTAGACCTATCTCTCTCTCTGTCCCTCCTGTAATTTTCCTTCCTGTTCTGGAACACTTCGCTTAGTTTTTTGCTTCCTCTGCACCTGAGAGCTTCTGCCTGTTCCTCTCTGTCCTCATTCTCCCTTGAGTCGGTGCCTCCTGCAGAGTCCCTCCTCTGCTGATGCAGTATTTAAGGGTCTCTGTGGCAGGGTTCTACACTCCACTGCTTCTGTGGCTGAATGCTTTGTATGTGATGCCTGTTCTTGTCCAGCCCATACCTCACTACTCGGCTTGCATTCAAAATGGTCTCTTTTTCAAGTACAGTATTCTTTTTTTATTTTTATTTTTTATTTATTTTATTTTTTTTTTGAGACAGAGTGTCCCTCTGGCTCCCAGACTGGAATGCAGTGGCACAATCTTGGCTCACTGCAACCTCCAACTTTTGGGTTCAAGCGATTCTCCTGCCTCAGCCTTCCGAATAGCTGAGATTACAGGTGCCCACCACCATGCCTGGCTAATTTTTGTATTTTTAGTAGAGACAGGATTTCACCATGCTGGCCAGGCTGGTCTCAAACTCCTGACCTCAGGAGATCCACCAGCCTCAGCCTCCCAAATTGCTGGGATTACAAGCGCGAGTTGCAGCGCCTGGCCAGTATTCTTTTTTTAAATTGAGTATAATTTTCAAACAATAAAACACACTGATATTAAGTTCCGTTTTGACAATCATATGCACCTGTGTAACCAACATTCACCACAAGGTGGAGAACGTTTCCATCTTCTATTCCCGAGAGGCCCACACTCTTCTCTTCTGATTTGTCACCGTGATTAGCTTGTTTGTTCTTGCGCCTCACACAATTGGAATCACGTAGAATGTACTCTTGTTTGTCTGACTGGTTATCCTCAGCATAACGTTTTTAAAGATTTATCCTTGTTGTCTATATTGGAGGATTTTGTATTGCTGAATGATATCCTACTGGGGAGATATGCCTCAGTTTGGTTATTCATTCTCCTGTTGATGGACATTTGAGTTTTTTTCAGTTCAAGTACAACATTAATTTACTCATTTATTTATTTTATTTTTATTTTTATTTTTT
>PVKP010006827.1:0-77500 GCA_004027715.1 Plecturocebus donacophilus | reverse complement strand
AATGACGAACTAAATGCAAATCTAGCAGAAAATGAGAAATAATAAATGTCAGAACAGAATTTAATAAAAATAAGACCAAAAAAAGGATCAACAAAATGAAAAGGTTTTTTTTTAATATAAATTAAATAAATTGATTGTTAGCCAGGCTATCCAAGAATATAGAAGACTCAAATACACACATTTAGAAATAAAAAAAGATGCCATTAAAACTGATGCCACAGAAATAAAAATTATCACAGAGACTACTATGAACAACTCTATACCCACAAACTAGAAAACCTAGAGGAAATAAATATATTCCTAGAAATATAAAACCTTCAAAGACTGAACCAGGAAGAAATAGAAATCTGAAGCATGGTAATAATGACTAGTGAAATTGACTCAAAATTTTAAAAAACTCAAAAACAAGATTAAAAACCCAGGATCAAATAAATTCACAGATGAAAACTGCCAGATATACCTACACTACTATCAATGTTTTTAAAACTAAAGATGAGGATGTCCTCCTTTACTCATTCTGTGAAGACCATATTACTCATACTATCAATAACTGGAACCAACTCTACTATCAATGTTTCTAAAAACTGAGGAGAAAGAAGTCCTCCCTTACTCATTCTGTGAAGCCTCTATCACCCAGATATCAAAGTCAGGCAAGGACACAAATTAGGAAAAGTAAAGTATAGGCCAATATCCCTGATAGGCATAGAGGCAAATTTCAACAAAATACTAGCTAATCAAATACAACAACACACCAAGAAACAGTATACCACTATAAAGTGAGCTTTATTCCAGAAATGAAAGTATGGTTCAGGATATACTACTCTTTAAAGGAGATTTATCAAATAAGCATATTTTTTTTAAAACCCAATATAATTAGTAAAGTAGATGAAGAGAAAAACTAATGAAGTCAGTACCTGTTCATGAAAGAAACTCTTAACAATGTAAGTATAATGGGAATATATCTCAAAATAAGAAAAACCACGTCACCAATCCACAGTTAAAATTATACTCATTGTGGAAAAGTTGAATACGTTACACCTATAAACTAAAATAAGACAAGGACTCCCCTTTCAGTATTTTCATTAAACATAGTGCTGGGAGTCATAGACAGACCAATCAGGGAAGAGATAAAAACAAAAATTATTCTAATTGGAACAAATAATTTCAAATTATCTGTTTGTTGGTGCTATGATCTTATACCTAGAACACACTAAAATTTCTTTCTAGACTCCTAGATTTGACAAATATGTTTAATAAAGTTTCAGCATATGAAATTAATATAAAATGTCCGTAGTGTTTGTGTTCACCAATTTGAGAATGAAATTGAGTAAATTTCATTTAAATAGCTATAAAGAAATTTAATATGTATAAAAACACTTAACCATGGAGTTGAAGGATCTTTACAAGAAAAACTACAAAACACAAATGAAATAAATTGTACGTTAAACAAAAAAAAAGGGAAAACATCCCATGTTTATGTATTGGAAGAACTAATATTGTTAAAATGACCAAATTGCCGAAATCAATCTGTGAATTACAATCTTCATCAAAATGCTAACATATTTTTACATAATTGGACAAAAATTCCTAATATTTATAAGGAAGCAAAAATATATCCCAATAGCCAAAGCAATACTTAGCAAAAATATAAAGCTGAAGACATCATAATTCTTCATATCAAATTATAATACAATATTATAGTCATCAAAATATTGTATTACTGGTATAAAAATAGACACATAGATCAATGAAAGAGAGTATAGAATCCACATAAAACTACACACATACAGCCAACTGACTTCTGACAAAGTCAACAAGAATATACACTATGGAAAGACACATATTTAATAAATGATGCTGTAAATATTGGAGAGTCAAATGCAGAAAAGAAAAACGAAACAGACATCTATTTCTCAACATATACAAAAATCAACTCAACATGACTAGAAAACTTAAATACAAAAATCTGTAACCATATAAATTCTAGATGTAAACACAGGAAAACCTCTTACTGATATTGCCCTAGGCAAATAATTTATTACTACAATTCCAAGAGCAAATGCAAAAAAAAAAAAAAAATAGAAAAAGTAAGAAAAGAAGCTAAAATAGAAATGGGACTTAATTAAATGAAAAAATTTCTGCACAGTGAAAGAAGTAATTAAGAGAATGAACAGGCAGTTCAGAAAATGTGATAAATTATTTAAAAATTATGCATCCGAGAAAAGACTAATATTCAGAAGGTACAAAGATCTCAAAGAGTTAAACAATAACAACAACAAACAACAAAATAATGCCATTAAAAATGGGTAAAGAACATGAACAAATACTTTTTTTCAAAGGATGACACACAATGGCCAATATATATATGAGGAAAAAATGTCCAATATCACTATGATTAGAGTAAGGCAAGTTGAAACCACCATGAAATACCATCTTCTTCTTTTTTTTTTTTTTTGAAATACTATCTTACACCAGTCAGAATAGCTATTATTAAAAATCAAATAATAGAATGTTGGCAAAGATATAGAGAAAAAGGTCTGCACATGAACTATTGCTGGAAATGTAAACTAGAATAGCCTCTATGAAAAAACAAAAACAGTATAGAGATTTCTCAAAGAAGTAACATAGCCAAGACAATCCTAAACAGAAAGAACAAAGCTGGAAGCATAATGCTACCTGACTTCAAACTATATTACAAGCCTACGGTAATAAAAACAGTTTGGTGCTGGTACCAAAACAGAGATATAGGCCAACGGAACAGAACAGAGGCCTGGTAGGCAATGCCACACATCTACAATCATCTGATCTTTGACAAACCAGACAAAAACAAGCAATGGGGAAAGGATTACCTGTTTAATAAATGGTGTTGGAGTAACTGGCTAGTCATGTACAGAAAGCAGAAACTGGACCCATTCCTGACACCTTACACTAAAATTAATTCCAGATGGATTAAAGACTTAAACATAAGACCTAACACCATAAAATCTCTAGAAGGAAACCTAGGCAAAACCATTCAGGACGTAGGCATAGGCAAGGACTTCATGACTAAAACACCAAAAGCATTGGCAGCAAAAGCCAAAATAGACAAATGGGATCTAATTAAACTCCAGACCTTCTGTACAGCAAAAGAAACAATCATTGGAGTGAACCTGCAATCAACAGAATGGAAAAAAATTTTTGCAATCTACCTAACTGACAAAGGGCTAATATCCAGAATCTACAAAGAACTAAAACAGATTTACAAGAAACAAACAAACAAACCCATCCCAAAGTGGACAAAGGATATGAATTACCATTTCATCTAGCAATTCGACTAATATGTATCTACTCAAAGGGACAGAAATAATTATTTCAGAAAGGTATCTTCACTTCTAAGTTTATTGCAACTCTTTACAATATCAAAGATATGGCATAAAGCTAAGAGTTCATCAATGTATGATAAGAATAAAATCCTGTCTTTTCCAATAATGTAAATGAAACTGAAGGCTGTTATCTTAGGTGAAATAACTCAGAAAGTCAAATATAAGAGGTAGCTAAAAATACATATACACAGACATAGAGAGTGGAGTAATAGACAATGAAGGCTTAGACAGACTGAGTTATAAGAGCAGGAAAAGGAATAAAAAACTACCTAATAGGAAAAATGTACACTATTAAGATAATAGCTACAAAAATGACCAATGTTCACAATTATAAAATATACCCATGTAACAAAATTACACATATACTCCAAAAATCTACAAAAATAATATAACTATATATATATATATAACAAAAAGTCTTTTGCATAAATGAGAAAATAATCAACAGAGTAAAGAGACAATGTATGGAATGGGAGAAAATATTTGCATATCTTATATCTGATAAGGGGTTAATATTCAAAATACATAAGAAACTCAAACAACTCAATCATTTTTAAAACTACCTTGATTCAAAAATAGGCAAATGGTTTGAATAGACAATTCTCAAAGGAAGATATACAAATAGGCAAGAGATGTGTTTAAAATTATACAATATCACCAATTATCATAGAAATGTTAGTTGAAACCACAATGAGAGGCCACCTCTAAACCAAAAATAAAATTCTAAGCCACCCCCAACCATGAACATCCTCCTCAGTCAGGGCACTCCAAAATGTAATCTGAAAGACTGGTTCAAGTCATGGCAGAAAGTGGAAGCCAGACATGCCTCATTATACTCTCCAGAATGAACATAACACATAAATTAAATCTGATAAGAAGCATTTATAAACTATTATCTCTGAAGTCTGCTACCTGGAGGCTTCATCTGCATGAAAAAACCTTGGTTTCATCAACATCTTATTATAACCCAGCTAATTCTTTTTATTGATAATAACTCAACCAATTGCCCATCAGAATAATTTTAGATTTACTTATAACCTGGAAGCCCCCACTTTGAGTTGTCTCACATTTCTGGACTGAAACAATGTATATCTTAAATGTATTTGATTGATAATATGTCTCCCTAAAAGGTGTAAAACTAAGCCAAACCCTTACCACCTTGGGCACACATTCTCAGGATCTCCTGAGGGCTGTGTCACAGGACATGGTCACTCATATTTGGGTCAAAATAAATCTCTTTAACTATTTTACAGAATTTGACTTTTTTTAAACAATAATTTGGCATCCAATGAGAGGCCTAAGAGAAGACTCAAGATCCCAAGGGAGTTGCCCAAACTTTGAGCTAAGGTACCAATAAAAGTCTCTTGAAAACTTTCTCAATTTTGAGCTTTTACTCTGGTGAAATTTGTAAGTCCTCCTGAGCCCAGAACTTCCCTTTGATTGATGGTCCTTGATTTATTCTGTGCTGTTTTTTTTTTTTAATCTTCCTAGGAGGTTGTTCTTTAGGATCCTAATTCTAATTTAGAGATGGATTCTACAGGGTCTTCTCCACTGATTTTTTTTCTAAAGACAAGGAGAGTGACCTCCTTTCTGCACACTGTTGCTCATTCAGAAGTGCATTCTAAAGGGTCTTTTTCACTACTGTTTCTCTGAAAATCAGTTTTGATTTGGCTTGTCTGTGCATTTGCATAAGAAATGGAATTGTTGTTTTTATAGATAAATGAGATGCTGAGTTTTCTCAGCCCCCAAGAAAAGGGAATTTTGGTACTTTCAGCTGAAAGTCATCCCTGGTGACCAGAGTCTGAGTGAGAGTGTCTGAGAGATTGATCCCTTATTACATGAAGCAACCCCACAAGGAACCACCAACAAAATTAATTTTAAAAGCCTTGCTTAGAAAAGGGTATAGGAGCTGCTCACTCCATGCTTTGAGCCCTCCTGGAGTGGAAGCTTATTTTTAAAGGTTTTAGGACAGGGAAAAAAAGGAAAGAAAAAGAAGCTTGGAAGAGACTCAATTGAGCATGTGAAGGTCAAGTGCAATTTTTAACCTTGATCCCAGGACTTTATCAGCTGCCCCCTTTTCCATGATTCTTCCCTTAGGGTGCACTGCCCACATATGCAGTACTTTATGTTTGGAAGGTAAGCACACACAGTGTGTTCAGGAAGTTGTACATATACCCATCTGAGGCTTTCTTTCCTTTTCCAGTGGAGTGCCCCCATAAGGTCATACTTCACCACTTTCTCTCTTAATGCACATGCCTGGGAAATTACTTCTCTCTGAAGCCTACATTCAGTTAACACTTTAGTACAGTAGGTGTGAACCATCAGGAAATGGTCTCTCCCTGGTGCTCTTGGAGGAATAGAGCTGAGAAAGCATGTAGTTTCCTGGGCCTAATAAGCAGACACAGCTGGAAAACAAAAACAGAGCCACAAAAATTAACTGTCCCATTTTTATACTGAATCCTGGATCCCCAAAAAAGAAACTCTCCAGAATAAGACAGTACAACAATTTTACCATGAATTTTACTGCAAAGTAATCTAAAGCCAATCACCCAGTTCTCTGATTTGCCTATCCCCTATGGGAGTCTTATCTCTCAGTGCAGGGTAGGGAGGTTGTTATATCTTCCAGATGGTGAAGAGTGTACTTCTCTGATGCAAATGTTCAAAGAGTTGAGTATCCCTCCATAACTGCCATTAACCATCCAGAGAAGCATATTTACTAACTAGTTGTCACCAAAGTTCTCTCATAATGCAAAGTAATTTCTGATACTCTCAAAAGTCAAAAACATAAGGTAATGCAAAGCAAAAAGAACACAACCTTAGATTTTGAAATGTATCTATTCACTTTTAGTTCCTGGGATTCCATAAGGAAAACAGACATTCTTTTTCCCAAAATGGGGTCTGTGGTTCCCCTATATTTTCACCAAGGAGTCACAAGCTGTTATTAATTACATTGGGTCCTCTGATGTGTGCATCAAGACTGGCAAGAAAACCGAACAGAATAAAACAATTAAGGCAACAGAAAAAAAGTTATTCAGAAAATAAGATCCAAGAAGAGAAAAAAAAAGGCTTTTAAAATTTGTATAAATTGAATATACACTTTTAATTAAACTGACTTCCAATCACAGAGCTCTTAAGAAAATGCTTTCAAATTACCTGACTTTAGCCTGGCCCAAAAGCCAATATTTCTGGCTTTAATCAAAGTGACCTCACAGGTAAAACCAATAAGCCTTAACTAAGATTATGACTAGTCCATGAGGGTATGAGGTATTTTCAAAGAGGTGTTAAGCAGTTTTTACAGGATTTAGAGTCTACAAAGGTAGTTCTGAGAATGGAAAATTCAAGAAGGAAAGTCGGAAGTAATTCATGGAGGAGCCAAGAATATGGTGATTTTAAAAAATCATTTCTACAACTGGCTTGCGCAGAGAGATAGAAGCCAGAAGTGTGACTGGTAAGAATTTTTACCCTTTTGCTGGCATAACAGGCATCTTGCTTTCCTTTCCCTGAGCAGCTCTCGTAACTTTGATTGCCACAGCCTGGGGACTAAGTCACAACATAAAGGAAGATTGTCTTTTTTTGTTTTATAGATCCTTTGAAGAAGACAAAGCCATTTTAATTCTGTTAGAAAGTTAAGGTCTGTACTGCATGTAGCATGCATGTCCTGTGAAGGGGGAGTAGATAAAGAGGTTATCTACATACTGTAGAAATTATTCCCCCTCAAGAGATTGCTCAGTTAGATTTTTGCTGGAGCTTGTCTGAATATGTGTGGGCTATTTTAGACACTACCTTGAACCAATGGAAGAATGGCAATTGGTCCCTTAAGTAATATAAAGGGGTGTAAATATTCTTTTGGAGGAAGGAGAAGCCATTTGCCACACTCAAAAGGCTTAGCCCTGTTCTCCTATTCTACTTTTATTTATAAAAGACTTATGAGGCTAATCTGAAGACCTCTTGCACAGGGGTACTAGGTTCCAAGGCTAACTTTTGTAATTTTTTCTCAGTACATTTTTAAGCCAAGCACTTTAAGCTTTGGGAAAACAAATCTTTTCCCAGTTTTGAGGAATGCATTCAAAAGAGGCATGTCCTATGGTATGTAAACATTATTACCCATATGCCATTTGAAAAGATATAACAGAGAAGAAAAAAGAGAAAAAAAATAAAAAGAATGCATTTCACCTTTCTATTATTCTGGATGTGGTATCCCCTATCATCCTGTGTTCTGGACTTAGCCACTCTTTACCTTGTACCCTTGGTCCCATCTCATGACAACTGATCACTTGAGAAGAGGAGTTACTGTAGTGAACAGTGGGTCATTGCCCATCCTTGGAGCTCCAGAATTAACCTTCCCTTACTGTGTACTCCCCTAGCCTTTCATGTCTGTTGCAATGGTAATCTATTAGCCTGGGGCCATCCTTCATCTCTGTCTTGTATATCTCTTATATCTGTGGCCTTGGACTAATCTTCATTCTTGTATCCATGACTTTATAGTAACCCTCATATCTTGACTCACTGCAACCTGCACCTCCTGGGTTCAAGCTATTCTCCTGCCTCAGGCTCCTGAGCAACTGAGACTACAGGTGTATGTCACCATGCCTGGCTAATTTTTTTTGCATTTTTAATAGGACAAGGTTTCATCATATTGGCCAGGCTGGTCTCAAACTCCTGACCTCAGGTGATCTGACCCCCTCGGCCTCCCAAAGTGCTGCAATTACAGGCATGAGCCACCATGCCCAGCCAATTATCTTTTTTTTCGAAGCCTGTTTCTCCATTAACTGCCAGAAGTCCTGGACTGTCTTCACTCCTCTATTAGAAAATGAGGTAGAAAGTCTTGATGAACATTGAGAAGGGTGTGAAAGTAATTAGAGAAATTGAAGGTAGAAGAGAAAGTGGAAGGAAGCCCAAAGAATAATTATTGAAAGCCTTTATATGCTTACAAAAACAACAGCTCTTGCATTCAAGAGGGTAACGTTTATTTGCCCTATGGACATAAAACAGCAATCTCTTAGGACCTGTGGCTTGGGGCAGGAACTTCTCCTTCTCCCAAAGTTGTGCTAGGTTAAAAAGCAAAAGATTATTATTCTTAAAGGGCCAGAGCAAAGCCCTATGCAGACACAGAAGCTGCTTTTAAAAGCCATCAGAAACCTTAGCCCTGGGGTGTAACAAGAACAGAAAGCACGTGATGAATTGTAAGAAGCTGGCAGAGCCAGAGTTTCAATTAGTGTCTGTCCAGGCCATGTGCCAGCAGGCAGAAAAAAGAACTGGAGGTCACCCAAGCTGGGAAAAAAAATATATAAACCTCAGGGGATATCCACAAGGGAGTCTGTGCCTTTGCTTCTGCACAAACAGAGAGCCATGGGCATGTGAATAACAGGGAGTGTGTGTTTAAAAAGTCACGTAGCTTGCAAAGTGAAAGCAAAGAGGCAGGCTTGCTCCCAAGGTGGGAGGTACTGCAGGTGCACAAAATCAGTTTAGAAAACACACACACACACACGGAGAATGAGCAGTACAGTTTTTTGGAAAAGAGCCAATTTTAGTTGGCAAGAAAAAGCAGAGAAAACCCTAGACATCATATGATTTTTAGGCCTTAGCCTCACCACTTTCATGAGCCTCTTGTCTACAAGGGCAATTAAATGCCTCCAATCTGCTCAGTGTGGACCCTAAAGTAATTCTAACCCTGAGGAGCCACCCATTGGGCTGAGGTGAGAAATCAGTGATGGGAAGCAGAGTCAGTTATGGCCAGAATAAATTATTCTGCAGGTTGGTTAGTAAGCAGGAGAGAGATAGAGGGGAAAAATTATGCATGGAAATCAGATGCCTCCAGACAAAGGAGGTTAGGCGTAGAGATCTCTTACTGCTAGGAAATGCATTTGAGACTTGTGGCAGCAAATATGTTACTGGTGGAAGGAATCCAAGTTACCAGTAATGAATCTGTACAGGTCTGCAGCAACCTCAATTCTTGCCTCCTCAGAAAAAAGAATTCAACTGAGGGGAATAAGGTAGAAAAAGAGACCAAGGCGAGTTTCAGAGAAGGAGTGAAAGTGATAGCAACAGGAGGCAGCCAAATGGCTAGGCAGAAAGGGACAGGTACCCAGTGAAACCCCACCTCCAAGCCAAAGACAGTTTAAAACCTGAAAGCCTAGTTACAAGTCAATCTTTGGACCAGATTGAGAACTTGTCCTTTTGTTTGGCATTCTTCTGATGATCTCCACACTTCACCTGTTTTACATAGATCTACTCTTTCCTAATTGGTTTTCTACACTGTCATGCCCACCTTTGAATGGTGTTTTCACTTTAACTTTTTTGTATACTGGCAAATCAGTCAGTACACCCTCCTCACCTTTGCATATAAAGACCCCAAATTCAGTCAGTAGAGGGAGAGACAACCTGATTTCAGGGAAGAGACCATCTGACTTCAGGGAAGTTGACCTGCCCTTTCCATACCCTCTTCAGGTCCCCTCTTCATTGGGAACAATTTTTATCACTAATTGTTTTCTTTTTTTGGTAGAAAAGAGTTCCATCGAGGCCAATTTAAATATGTAAAAATAATTATTATTGTTGCACTTTATGCAAATAATTAGACCAAGGATAAAACTAAAATGTATTTTGTGAACAACTCAGTCCTATCATGATTTCTTTTAAGAAAAGTGAGATCTGGAAAGAAAAATTATGTTTCAAAAATTATTAGGTACTTAATAAATTCTAGTCTCATTAGCTGTTTCTAAGTTTTCACCTACATTTTAGACTAATCAGACTCCTGATTATTTCTGTGAACCAACTAATGATCTCTGTCTGCGCTCCGTAGAAACAAAAAAAAATGAGTAATGTAAAAATCTGGATCAATACTCTAGTGCTGGGCAATTATCCTGAAAATCCTTCCAAGTGATAGGAGAAAATAGGGTGCTCATAACCTAGAGGTTTCCTTAGGAAAATAAGATCAAGAGAGCTAGCAAAAGCCAAGCCCCATGCATCCAAATCTTAGCAGATGTAAATACAGCCAACAATTATCTGGGTGTGTTGGCAACCCTGGAATTTATTAGTAGTCCTTACCTTCTTGTTTTATTTTGAGATATGTTTTCTGATAACCTGAATTGCTTCTTCTCACTGAGACACCATCAAACTCCTAATGATCATGTAACTGGAGCCTCAGACAATAGCTTTCTTTTACTGGGGACGCTTAGGTAGGCTTCTGAGGTAAATGTAATTGCTACTTTCCCAGCTATTTGTCCAAAACAGCACCCACTGCTAGCAGGAAGCAGTTAAGATCAGTCTTCGGCCCTATTCTTTTATTATTATTATTATTATTATTATTATTATTATTATTATTATTGTACTTTAAATTATGGGGTACATGTGCAGGTCATGCAGGATTGTTACAAAGGTATACACATGCCATTGTGGTTTGCTGCATCCATTTCCCCCATCACCTATATTAGGTATTTCTCCTAATGTTATCTCTCCCCAATCCCCCCAACCCCTGCTATCCCTCCCTCAGCCCCTCAACCCCCAACAGGTCCCAGTGTGTGATGTTCCCATCCCTGTGTCCACGTGTTTTCATTGTTCAACACTTACTTATGAGTGAGAACATGCAATGTTTGGTTTTCTGTTCTTATGTCAGTTTGCTGAGAATGATGGTTTCCAGCTTCATCCATGTCCTTGCAAAAGACTTTAATTCATCCTTTTTGTGGCTGCATAGTATTTCATGGTATATATGTGCCACATTTTTTTATCCAGTCTATCATTGATGGGAATTTGGGTTGATTCCAAGTCTTTGCTATTGTAAACAGTGCCACAATGAACATATGTGTGCATGTGTCTTTATAATAAAATGATTTATAATTCTTTGGATATATACCCAGTAATAGGATTAATGGGTCAAATGATATTTCTGGTTCTAGATACTTGAAGAATCACCACACTGTCTTCCATAATGGTTGAACTAATTTAGACTCCCACCAACAGCGTAAAAGTGTTCCTATATCTCCACAACCTCTCCAGTGTCTTTTGTTTCCTGATTTTTTAATGATCACTATTCTAACTGGTGTAAGATGGTGTCTCAGTGTGGTTTGATTTGCATTTCTCTAATGACCAGTGATGATGAGCATTTTTTCATGTTTCTTGGCTGCATAAATATCTTCTTTTGAAAACTGTCTGTTCATATTCTTTGCCCACCTTTTGATGGTTTTTTTTTTCAAATTTAAGTTCTTTGTAGATTCTGAATATTAACACTTTGTGAGAAGGGTAGATTGCAAAGCTTTTTCCTATTCTATTGGTTGCCGGTTTACTCTAATGATTGTTTCACTTGCTGTACTGAAGCTCTGGAGTTTAATTAGATCCCATTTTCCTATTTTGGCTTTTGTTACCATTGCTTTTGGTGTTTTAGTCATGAAGTCCTTGTCTATGCCTATGTCCTGAATGGTATTGCTTAGGTTTTTTTCTAGGGTTTTTAAGGTGTTAGGTCTTATGTTTAACTCTTTAATCCATCTGGAGTTAATTTTTGTATAAGGCGTAAGAAAGGGATCCAGTTTCTGCTTTCTGCACATGGCTAGCGAGTTTTCCCAACACCATTTGTTAAACAGGGAATCCTTTCCCCATTGCTTGTTTTTGTCCAGTTTGTCAAAGATCAGATGGTTGTAGATGTGTGGCATTACTTCCGAGGCCTCTGTTCTGTTCCATTGGTCTATATCTCTGTTTTGGTGCCAGTAACATTGTGTTTTGATTACTGTAGCCTTGTAGTACAATTTGAAGTCAGGTAGTGTGATGCTTCCAGTTTTTTTTTGTTTTTTTTTTTTTGCTTAGTATTTTCTTGGCTATGTGGGTTCTTTTTTGGTTTCATATAAAGTTTAAGGTTGTTTTTTTCCAGTTCTGTGAAGGCCAATGGTAGCTTGATGGGGATAGCATTGAATCCATAAATTACTTTGGACAGTATGGCCATTTTCATGATATTGATTCTTCTTAACCATGAGCGTGGAATTTTTTTACCATCTGTTTTTGTCCTCTCTTATTTCCTTGAGCAGTGGTTTGTAGTTCTCCTTGAAGAGGTCCTTCACATCCCTTGTTAGTTGTATTCCTAGGTATTTTATTCTCTCTGTAGCAATTGTGAATGGGAGTTCACTCATGATTTGGCTTGCTATTTGTCTGTTATTGGAGTATAGGAATGCTTGTGATTTTTCCATTGTCTCAGCCCCAAATCTCCTTAACATCATAAGCAACTTCAGCAAAGTTTCAGGATACAAAATCAAAGTTCATCCCTATTCTTATGACATTTCTCCATACCTCTTTAGAGGTGGGAAAAATAGCCGCAGGAGGCTGCCAAATGCCTAAATAGATAGGGATAGGTACCTGCTGATACCCCATCTCCAAGTTGAAGACAGTTTAAACCCCGAAAGCCAAACTACAAGTGAAATCATCTGACTAGATTGAGAACTTCCCCTCCTATTTGTCATGATTTTCTCTGATTGATCCCAACACTTTACCTGTTTTACATATACCTACCAATTCCTACTTGGTTTTCTATACTGTCATGACCACCTTCGTGTGGTGTTTTCACTTTAACCTTTTTGCATACTCACAAATGAATCAGCATGCACTCTCCATCCTGTGCCTATAAAGACCCCAGATTCAGTCAGTGGAGGGAGAGATGACCTGAATGTGGGGAAGAGACAACCTGACTTTAGGAAAGATGACCTGTCTTTCCTGTCCCGTCACCACCTCCCCTTTTCACTGAGAGTTGTTTTTATCCCTGAAAATGTTTCCACCTTCACTATCCTTCAACTTTCCCTGTGACCTCATTCTTCTTGAATTCCAGACAAGAGCTCTGGACTCATTGAGGGTGGGTACACAGAAATGCTGTCATGCCAGCCCTTTGCCCTCATGGATGATGGGAAGCTGCCAAATACAATAAGGCAAGGGGCCAGCTGAGCTGCTAACACAATCTTGTCTGTGGATGATGGAACTAAAGAAGCACAGTCACACCACCTCTGGGGATTCAGGGTCATGGATATCCTTTCATTGGCATCACTGCAGTCACCTTGAGGTGACACACCTGATCTGGCCATGAACCCCACATGGAGCTTGCTTCAGTGTCAGTGCCTGGAGTGGCCAGCCAGATCCTGCACTCAATTACTCATACCTGCTCTGGCCCCAGGCCCTACATGGAGCCTGTTCCTGTGTCAGTGCCCGAAGTAAACGAGCCTGATCCCACACTTGCTCACTTATGTGCTTCATTCTGCAAGAGGTTGAACATGGTGGGCCAAATAGAGCAGACGTCCAGGCCATAAGTCTGTTTAAGGGGCTGAAGAAAATCTTGCGTGATCAGTTTACTTAAAATATCTTTAGAACAGAACAGAAAAAAAAAAAGCACACTTGGAAGAGATCCAAGTGAGCATGTGAAAGTCAAGTGCAATGGTTAATCTTGATTCTAGGACTTTATAAGCTGACCCCTTTCTCATGATTCTTGCCTGACTGTGGGCTGTCTGCATGTGCAACGCCTTTTTTATACTTGAGATGTGAGCACACACAGTGTGTTTAGGAAGTTGTACACATGCCCATCTGAGGCATTTTTCCCTTTTCTAGTGTAGTGGCCCTGGAAAATTATAGTCTGCCTTTATTTCTCTTAATGTGCATGACCAGAAAGATGATTCTCTCTGGTGACTGCATTCAATTAACACTTTAGTGAAACAGGTATTGAGCATCAGGAAGTGGCCTCTCCCTGATGCCAGCTGCCAATTTATCACTTTTGAAGAGGGAAGGCAATAATTGTCAAACCATCACCCAACATTCCTAGTAGATGGAGGAAAGTCTTCTCTACCCTACTCATACCTGTCTAACTATCTGCAACAATATAAACTCATTCTTTTTGAGAACGTATTTTTTTAAATAGTAACAACTTGAAAGTTTTTTAAAGAAAATAGAGAAATGCCAGACTCACTTTGGAGGAGAAACTTCATTTTCAATATCTAACCCCAAGACTAAATAGACAAGTTAAGTCTCAAATCCTATATTGCTTGCTTTTGGATTGTGTTACCTCATGTTTTCCAACTAAAATAATTATTAAAACAGAGACTACTCATGGATGTTTAAAACAACAAGGAGTATAGTTTAAACACTGAGAGAAATGTACGTTAATAAAAGGTGCTTTCTAAAAACATAGACTACCTTCACAATAATCTCTTTTTGGAGACCCAGGATACAGTGGGGACTCTGCCTAGAGCTCAGATATCCAGCTGATGGATACTAAAATTAGAACTACCTATCTAAATAAAATTATTCTTCTTATACAATCCTATGATAGACTTATAATTTTATATTTAATTTGTCAAGTAAATCTATTTCAATTTCATTCTAACACACCCAAACTTTTTCTCCTGTAATCAGGGATGTAAATTTACCTATCTGATTTTTCACTTAACAGTTGTTTCCTTTAATCTGCAAATTTGGGCTATCTAATGGACAATTGCCTAGAGTAATGAAACAGGTTATCAAATAATTGGAATTTTAAAATAGGAGGAAAAAAAGATGTCTCATAAATCTATAAGATATAATTCTGTGTGCCTAATACACCTATGTATTTATGTGTCTTGTATATGTTTCATTACTAGAAACAAACAAAATTGCTCTAATGAAATGGCTTAAAAAAAAGTACTTAAATAATTAGCTTACCAGAAAAAAACAGAGTTTAAGCCAAATGCTTACTCAAACTATCTTTAATTAAAAAAAAAAAAAATCTGGCCTTAGAATTATTTGTAAAATAATATAAGTAATATCTTAAGAATTGTTAGTAATAACATTTTTGTTTGCACTTATTGATCAAGTGTTTTCTTACTTGTCTCTGCAGAATACTATGAAGTGTCAAAACTTACCATAAAGGTTATAAAATAAGTCCAAAACAGAAAAATCTTTGCTTATGTAATTTTTGATATTGTTGGTTTATAAAAACAGTTAAATCCTGAGTTCTGTTAAAAATACCATTATATTTAACCATGAGTTTTCTTACTTAGGTAGACACCTAAAATTCATAGGTTACAAAAGTGATTGAGAGGAAAACAACAAGAAATAATGACTATCACAGTTTTTAAAAATAATCTAGGTAAACTACTAAATTAATTAATAAGGTAAATGTAATAAAAGAAGTTATTATGAACAAACTTGCCATAGAATTTAGAATCTAAGATTATATTAATAAATATTAATTAAATTTCCGGGTAATTTCTAATTATAGAATTATAGAAAAACTTTTAAAAAATGTGTTTCTATTGAAAGGTAAGTATTTTTGTCTAATTCAAAATTTGTTTAAAGTTTATGTATAAAAAAAGGTCAAATAAACCAGGAAATAAGAGATGTAAAGAAAATTATAGATATGAAAATATATTTTGGTAAGAAAGATAAAAAGAAAAGTAATTTTATATAAGAAAGGATCTTCTATGGTAATTTTTGTCTTAAAATACAATGACTTAATTGTTCAAAGAAGGGGAATATTTAGGGCAAGTCCAGAAAGTCTAAAAATGTTTTCAGTGGTCTAAGTTTTAATAAAGTTAGTAAAAAATTAATTTATTAAAATATTATGTGATTATTTTGCTTTAATTGTAGGAAATTATAATAAATTGTTTTCTAAAATTAAACTGCAATATTAAAAATACACAAACACAAAACTAAATAAACTTTAAAACAAAAATTTTATTTAAAATATTACCTTATTCTAACTGCAAGATTTCTTTTAACTTTTAAATTCTGTAATTTGTCTCAGATTCTTCATACTGAGATTTCAAAAGTTTATATATTTGTCTTTTGAGAAGGCCTTGCATGGTGCCTTTGTCCTTCACCTTTTGTTGGCTTCTGCAACTTTTTAATTAGTTATCTAATGTAAGGGAGAGATTTTTTTTTTCTGGAAACAAGAAAATTAAAAACCTTTTGGACCTGCCTTTTTTCTCTGTATCTCTGCTATATCTATATGTTTGTTTGTGTCATGTGGAAGTGATATTTCACTACCAAACTATATGAAAGAGATAATCAATTGATTTTTTTTAAGTAAGTCCATATCAGATGGGTAGAAGCTAGTCTGATTCTCATGACCTTGGAAAACTTGGTAAGATTAGTTTTGTAAATTCAATATCAAAACTCTATCCAGTAATCGCAAGTCTTAAAGTCATATTATTTTACGGTAAGTAATCTCATTTTTTTTTTTATCATTTAGGTTACTAAGACTTAAAATTGTAGGGGTGTAAAATGTGTTTTCTCTGAGGTTTATAAAATACAAGGATGTCTATGTTTAAATAAATATAGGGTTTTTTTGATATTTAAAAGTTTCTTTAAAATGAAGGGAAAATGAGGTAAAACTAAAGGGATGAATAGAAAAATTAACCCAGGGGAACAAAAGTCACGTCTGAGACCTGTGTTTAGTTAAGAAGATGATAGCCAGTGTAGGAGAAGAGCAAAATCAAATAACAGTTAGAAACAGAGGGTATAATGTAAAGGAATTGTCTATTCTACAGATTGGTATCCTCAGCTTCTTGAGAAAGTTTTACTGTAATGGATTGTAAAAATAACTACTTAAGACAAAATTCTCAATTTTAAATGCTATAGAATGAAAGAGCTTTGTTTTGATTGATGCAGAACGCACAGCTCACTACTAAATAGTCACTGATGAGTATATGTGATCCAAATGCACAGGAGTTTATTTCTGAGAGAAAAAGTAGCCTAGTGGACTGTATAAACACCACTGTACGTTCTGTTTACCCTGATAAGAGGGCTGCCCAACTCTCTTTATAAAATACTAAGTAGAACATCCCAGATGAAGCAGTAGATATGCTTCATATGCAAGTCATGTGAAACTGGCTTCAAGATGACAGATATTTGCCCACCAAATATGCCTAGTACTCAAGTCATTGTAAATTTGGGGTTTACAAGTGCTGATTTTACATAAGTACCCATCCCACAGAATTATACAACTATTTCAAAAGCTTTGTCAAATTTGCTGTCTCTCATGGGTCTCAGATGCATAATAAAGCATTGTGGTAATTAACAAAAGAAAATGGGAAAGAAAAAGGAAGTCAAGGGACTCAACCCAGAAAACTGTTAGAAATTTTTGGATGGTTATTCACTATTTTCCCCAAAGTGGAAAATTAAAAACAAAACAAAAATAAGGCAAAGGTTATCATGAGAAAGCTGACATTGCCTGTGGTAATGCTGAGACAAATTAAGGTAAAAATTGACAAAAGAATCTGAGTCCCTATGTTCAACTCCAAGCTGGAGAACACAAATCCTATTTTGCCAGAAAAGAAAATTGTTTGAGGGCAGGAAAAAAACAATCCTGGGACCAGAACATAAAAATGTACAGGTTGATGAAAGGATGAAATTTGAGATGTGTATATAGGCCTTATGTAAGGTAGTTGTGACTCCTTTACCTAAATGTCTTATGAAAATGGGTATTATGTATGACCATGGTATAGTTCTCCTATATAGTACTATAAAACTGAAGGCATGCAAATCTGCTTTGTGAGAAATTGGATGTGTTAAATGAGAACTAGTAAGATTGCCTGAGCCCGTACAATATAGAGTAGAAGACAGTGCTAACCAGGGCAAATCTTCCACTTCATAGCCATTTGTGAAGCATTTATTGGGGCTAATGACAAAAGACTTTGAGATTTCCCAATGATTACTACTAGGTTAAAGAATTTCCACTTGAAAGTCATTTGCTATCTTGTGATCAAATGTTTACTGAAGCTACCAGTTGAAAGTTATTTAATACCTTATAATAAAATGTTTACGGAAGCTACCACTTGAAAGTCATTTACTATCTTGTGATGAAAGGTTTACCAAAGCTACCATAAAAATAATGATACAAAAAGAGTTCCATAATAAAATAAAAATGTTTACATAGGATCTTGCTACCTGGAGATACAAGGAGAAGATTCTCATGATCAGGGAGCCTTGTTTTGTTCCCCCTAGTACTGACTCTACCTATATCAGGAGCTGTAAAATGCTACTGCTTCTAATAAATGGCTCTCATCTAGCAAGATTTGCTTAGCATGTGAATGCTAGTTCTAAGGTTAAAAAAACATCTTTGGAAGGCCGCTGCTCTGGTTAAAGAAGGCTCAATAAAATCTTATGAGTTATTTGGGTGAAGTATGTTTCTCTAAGAAAATTTTGCTTTCTGAGTTCTCCAAAATTCACATTGTTATTTTATGAAAAATATAATTATTTTCATAAATTTAGTAGGAGTCTTTTAAAACAGAACAATTGGAGACACTGGTTATTTTATCAAGATTTTGACTAATATAACATTTTCAAGTAAAGTCCCAGCAAAGCACACTTAAAAGGAACCTATAAGACCAATCAATTCTTGCTTCATTTTATTCAAATGACCAAGCCAATCATAATAAGCTTAAAACTTTTCGCACACAAATCAGTCTTACTTTCATCTCTATTTAAATAAAAGGAGGGTTAGAGAAAGACAAATTGTTTCAAAGAAAAAGCGTAGCACTTGATACTAGATTTCAGCTCTAACTTTTATTTTTTGAATGCAGATGGAAAAATAAATTATTTCCTGGCTACAATAATACTCTAGAGAGTACCAGATTATAATATTTCTTCATATTTCTCGTTGGTGTTCTAATGTAATAGGTTTCTCTTTCTGTTCTGACACACAAATACTCTTTTGATTATGAAACTACTAATTTTATTTCTCTCTCCTTGTTTTACTTCCAAGAAAACATAAATAATGATATTCCAAAGACCAAAGATGTAAATCTGACTCATTTGGCACTCCTCTGGGCCTCATCTGTTTTTCAGTGAAAATGCCCTGCTGCTAAGATTGCATAAGCACCCTCCCTCTAGGTAAAAAACCTCCCAGGGGATGTTGTAGAAGAGGTGAGCATGTGGCATTGTAAGGACAAGCTTTCAGGGACAGAATTAGGTCAAGGTCAAACACTTTAAATCAAAGATGAGTACAAAGATGCTTAAAAACAAGGGGCTTTACCTTTAAACTATTGTATGTCATCTTTTTATCCACTTCAACTGACATGATTTGGCTGTTTCCCCACACAAATCTGATCCTGAATTGTAACTCCCACAATTTCCATGTGTCCTGGGAAGAGCCTGGTGGGAGGTAATTGAATCATGGGGGCAGGTCTTTCCCATGCTCTTCTCACAGCAGTGAATACGTCTCACATGATCAGATGGTTTTGAAAATAGGAATTTCCCTGCACAAACTCTCTCTTATTGCCTGCTGCAGTCCATGTAAGACATGACTTGCTCCTTCTTGCCTTCCACCATGATTGTGAGGTGTCCCCAGCCATATAGAACTGTGAATCCATTTAAACCTCTTTCTTTAGTAAATTGCCCAGTATCAGGTATGTCTTTATCAGCAGAATAAAAATGAGCTAATACAGTTAATTGGTACCAGTAGAGTGGGACACTGTTGAAAAGATACCAACAAATGTGAAAGTGACTTTGGAATTGGTAACAGCCAGAGGGCTCAGAAAAAGAGAAAAATGTGGGAAAGCTTGGGACTTACTAGAGACTTGTTGAATGGCTTTGAACAAAACACTTATAGTGATATGGACAATGGATTCAAGGCTGAGGTGATCTCAAATGAATATGAGAAATTTGTTGAGAACTGGAGTAAAGGTGACTCTTGCTATGTTTTAGCTAAAAGACTAGTTGCATTTTGGCCCTGTCCTAGAGATTTGTAAAACTTTGAATTTGAGAGAGATGATTTAGGGTATCTGGCTGAAGAAATTCCTAAGTAGCAAATCATTCAAAAGATAACTTGGGTGCTGTTATGGGCATTCAATTTGAAAAGGGAAATTAATCATAAAAGTTCAGAAAATTTTTAGCCTGACAATTTGATAAAAAGAAAACTCCATTTTCTGAGGGGAAATTCAAGCCAGCTGCAGATATTTGCATAAGTAATGAGGAGCTGAATGTTAATTCTAAAGACAATGGAAAAAATGTCTCCAGGTCACATCAGAAACTTTTACAGCAGCCCTTCCCATCCAGGCCCAGAGGCCTAGGAGGAAAGCTGGTTTCCTGGGCTGAACTAAGGTCCCCGTGCTGTGTGCAGCCTAGGGACTTTGTACCCTGTGTCTCAGCCAACGCAGCCATGGCTGAAAAGGGCCAATATAGAGCTCAGGTCATTGCTTCAGAGGGTGCAAGCTTCAAGTGTTGGCAGCTTCCACATGGTGCTGAGCCTGCAAGTGCACAGAAGTCATGAACTGTGTTTGGAACCGTTCGTCTATATTCCAGAGGATGTAGAGAAATGCCTGGACGTCCAGGCAGAAGTGTGGTGCAGGAGCAGGGCCCTCATGGAGAACCTATGCTAGGACAGTGCAGGAAAGAAATGTGGGACCAGAGCCCCCACACAGAGATCCCACTGGGGCACTGCCTAGTTGAACTGTGAGAGGAAGGCCACCATCCTCCAGAATCCAGAATCCTAAATCCACTGACAGCTTGCACTGCTTTCCTGAAAAAGCTGCAGACACTCAAGGACATTTTATAAAAACAGCTGAGAAAGAGGCTGTACCCTGCAAACTCACAGGGGTGAAACTGCCCAAGACCATGGGAATCCACCTTTTGCATCAATATGACCTGAATGTTAGACATGGAGTCAAATGAAATAATTTTGGAGCTTTAACATTTCACTGCCCTGCTGGATTTTGGATTTGCATGGGTCCTGTAGCCCCTGTGTTTTGGCCAATTTCTCTTATTTGGAACAGCTGTATTTACCCAATGCCTGTACCCCCATTCTATCTAGGAAGTTGCTAACCTGCTTTAAATTTTACAAGCTCATAAGTGGAATGGACTTGCTTTGTCTCTGAAGAGACTTTGGACTGTGGAGTTTTGACTTAATTCTGAAATGAGTTAAGACTTTGGAGGACTGTTGGGAAGACATGATTTGTTTTAAAATGTGAGGCCATGAGATTTGGGAGGGGGCAGGGGCAGAATGATATGATTTGGCTATGTCCCCACTTAAATCTTAACTTAAACTGTAACTCCCATAATTCCCATGTGTTGCAAAAGAAACCCAGTGGGAGGTAATTGAATCATGGGTATGGGTCTTTCTCTTGCTTTTCTCATGATAGTGAATAAGTCTCATGAGATGTGATGGTTTAAAAATGAGAATTTCCCTGCACAAGCCCTGTCTTTTTGCCTGCTGCCATCTGTGTAAGATGTGAATTGCTCCTCCTTGCCTTCCACCTTGATTGTGAGGCCTCCCCAGCCACATGGAACTGTGAGTCCAATTAAACCTCTTTTTTGTGTGTGTGAATTGCTCTGTCTCAGATATGTCTTTATCAACAGCATGAAGAATTTTCTGCTTACCATAGAATTAAAAGAAAACATTAACTGACAGAATAAACACACCTTGTGACAAAGTCCCCTAAACATATTTTCAGTTATAACCTTAAAGATAGATGTATTTAAAAAAATCAAAACTTTTTTAGAACAATGCTTATGTTTTGTATAAATAATTGCTATAAGTCTATAACTAAAACCAAGCTTACAGTAACTCAATGCATAGAAGTTAAAAATAAGTCAGTTTTGTAGTTTTGCCTTTGGCTTTTTGTTTGTTGGTTTTCTACTTAAATGATATTAATGATAATAATAAGTGTAAAAGATAATGAATGCTTGTCCATGTTCAGTTCTATCTCATCTAGAACAATTACTTAGCTGTAAGTTTTGTTGACTAAGTCCCTTAACTAAAGGGAGTCTCACTAATGGAACAGATGGACACGGGGCAGGCAGCCATGCCACTCTGGCAATGCTATGGGGAAGAAATTAAATTTTGGTGGCCATCTGTGTTGCCTCTGACAAATCTTGACCAGCAGTTGGAGAATGTAAACCAAAAGTAAAATTTTAAGGACCTCAACCATCTGAATGGACTTCCTACTTGGCCAGGGCACTCCAAAATTTAACATGAAACACTGATTCAGGCCATGATAGGAAGTGAGGGTTGGATATGCCTTATTATACCCGCCAGTATTAACATCAACACACACCTTAATTCCATTAAGAAACATTTACAATCTATTCTCCCTGAGGCCTACTTGGAGGCTTCATCTACATAATAAATTTTGTCTCTAATACCTCTTCTTGTAACCCGGGCATTTCCTTCTATTGATAGTAATCTTTTCAACCAATTGCCAATCAGAAAAATTTTAAACCTACCTATAACCTTGAATCCCCTCTTTGAATTGTCCTGCATTTCTGAATTGAACCAATTTGTATTTTAAATGTCTTTGACTGATGTATCATGTATCAATAAAATGAATAAAACCAAGCTGAACTCCTTACCACCTTGAGCACATGTCCTCATGATCTCCTGAAGGCTGTGCCACAGGCCATGGTCACTCATATTTAGCTCAGAATAAATATCTTCAAATATTTTGCAGAGTTTGACTATTTTTATTATCACAACTCATAATTGTTGCAATGGCTATAATAAAAATGACAAATGATAGCAAGTGTTAATAAACGTACAGAGAAAACAACTCTTACAAACTGTTGGTGAGAATTTAAATTTTAGCAGCCATAATGGAAACTTTATGAATGTTTCTTTAAAAATAAATATAGTGCCCAGGCATGGTGACTAATGCCTGTAATCCCAGCACTTTAGGAGGCCAAGGTGGAATGATCATTTGAGCCCAGGAGTTTAAGATCAGCCTGAGAAACATGAAAAGACCCCATCTCTACAAAAAAAGTTAAAAGCTTAGCCAAGCATGGTGGCTTATGTCTGTGGTTCCAGCTGCTCCTTTACCAAACTGATGGTCAGGTTGCTTATTCTTATAGGCCAGTAACAAGATGCAGATGAACTGCAAACGAAGAGTTTATTTCTGTAACCAGGTACAGGGATACAGCTGGGAAAATTTTGCTGGACCAACTCAAAACTACAAAGTTTTCCAGTGCTTCTATACCTTTTAAGCTATATGTCTACATCTAAGTTTGCATCCATCTAAAGACATCAGTGATTAATTTTACTCATTAATGGTGAATATTTCTGGTGAGGGATACGTTAATTAGCTTGATTTAATCACTCCACATTGTATAAATTCATCGTAACATTGCATTATTTATTGTAAAAATATGCCATTACCATTTGCTATTGCAATAAAATAAGCAAAAATACATAAAATAAATATTTCTTATATCTATGTAAATAAAAATGAATCAGGTGAGTGGGCAAATAGCATTATAAACATATAATTGAATACTCATTGGAAAGAAGAAGAATGAATTAACTAATGCTACATGCAACAATATGGATAAATCTCAAGCTGAGTGAAAAAAAAAAACAAGGAAATAAAAGCAAATAATGTATGATTGCATTAATAAGTTTATACAAAATGCAAGCAGACTTTTTGTTGCCTGAAGGAGGGTGTAAGAAGTGGATATGGGGGTAAAGGTTAGAGGGTGAGACCTCTAAGATGTGTCCCCCAAAATTCGAGAGGTCATGGCAAAACACATTTTCTTGAATGTCACAATGGCCTCACAGATGTAATATATATTGTCAAAAATATTTTATTTTACATTTTAAATATGCACAATTTATTCTGTGCTATTTATACTATAATAAATCACTTAAAAATTAGAAAGATGAAAATATTATTAAGTGTCTTTATCCCATGAACCAAACCAAATACATATATATTTCTTTTTTCTCATTTGAAATCTGGCTTTTGCTAGGGTTACAAGAACTTCCTGACAAGAGCTAACCAGAGCTTTCAAATGCATATTATTTTGTCTGATAACCACCACTTCTATTGGCAAAAGAGTAACATTATGCAATGTTAAAAACCTTCTGGGTTTGTTTAAAAAGTGAGAAAACATACCATTTCTTTCAAAATTGACTTTTCCAACCTAGTATATATGTTTTGGAGAGGGAAGGCTTCCACATTTAGGATTTTATTTAGGGTCACTTAAAATGTGTGTTTTGCTTGATAAATAAAAATCGGAAGCCTAATTTTTCTGAGTGCTGCACATAAAACTTTGGTGGAAAAGCTATGCCAATATTAAATGCAAACCTGATTAAAATGTGTGTATTATAGATTTTGATTCAAAAGTATTGATTGATTGAGAAAAGTATTGATTGATTGTGAAAGTTTTCATATAGAGAGCTAAAATAAAATGTATTTTCTAATCCACATTTATTTATATATTTTGTCCTGAAGAAGATAAACTTTATATTTGGCTGTGCCTTTAAAACAAATTTCTCAAATGCTCCATCACCTCTCTAGATGATTGAATGTCAGTAATAAATAATTTTCAGAAAGTAATCTACTCAAACAACTTATCTTTTTTTTAATAATTTTGAAGTTTTATATGAAAATCTTATTTTAATATCAAGCATATTTTTCAGTTTAAGGCATTATTACTAATAAACAAGCAGTGGCATACACACATTTAAAGTGAGTACAATCTTAGAATAAAATAATGCAGAATAAGTGTAAAATCCATAATACATTGAATCATTTCAATTCTCTGTTTTGATATTGTTGAGGCCTCCCTCTCTGCAAGAATCTTTGTTCTGTCTGCATTGCAGGTAATCCAAGCATTACTAAAGAAGTGGAATTGACAAATCAGTGGTTAAGAGCCTATATGTGTGGCTCAATTTTAAGAATAGATTTTTGAATTTCAGTTCTTTTACTTCTAATACGTTGGAAATGTAACATTTGTTTTTAAAATCTTGTTCTGTTTCTAATGAGTTCTATGAAAGTAAACCTAATATTTTTGTAAAATGTTATAATGTATTGGATTATATTAGCAAAACAATTTAATAATATGTATTTTATTATAATTTTATAGACTAAAACTACAGTCTTTCTATAGTCATAATACTTCCTGAAATTAATAAAATTGAAATATTATACATATATGCATTTATAAATGTATCTAATATATATCTAATATGGTATATATTGAAATATATATTAAAATATCTAATATATGATATTAGATATATATCTAAGTATATATTTATTATATATCTGCTATATATAGATATTATATATCTATATAGTAGATATATAATAAATTTAGATTATATTGTATATATCTAATTTAGATATGTTATATATCTATATATTAAATATATAATATATATTCGATTATATATAAACATAAATATATCTAATAATATATATTCTTATATATAGAATTACAAAAATAAATGTTATATTTCCAATTCATGAGATAAAACATATTTGAAGTTTAAAAATGAAATTCAGCTGAAAATAAGTTTAAGTCGTTAAGAAATCAGCATATACTGACTAATTTTACTTTCAAAAGTTTTGTCTAAAACAAGTTCTTATTTAATGAAAAGGTTTGGTAAGTTAGAATATTAAGTCAATATGAAGATTAAAAATCTATTCTTAAAATTAATATATATAAAGCATGTTATATATAGATTTATATATATTATATAATATATGTAGAAGAGAGAGAGAGAGAAGACATAAGATTTTAAATGGTAAAGTGTACAAAAGAATGTTTCCAGACAAAAGTGAGTTAAGTTTCACTACAGTTAAAAAGAAATACAAAGAACATGTAACATAAAGAAAAAGTTCTTGAAATTTCTCCCTAAATATCTTGCAGTGACAAGGACAGTAATCATAAGAGATTGAATTACTTCCATATGATAAGGTGTAAAACAGTAAAATAAATGAATTTGTGTAAATGTTTTTCAAGAGAAACATATTGGAATTATTTGTGAAAGATGTAAATGATCCAAAATGCTTACATCCAGAAATCTAGATTTGCTGATTAACTTTCTTCAAAATTTATAGCTGTTTCACCCACTTGAAGCCATTGCAATACCATCATGTGTGATAGTAAGAATACATGACAGGAGAGGCAGACAATTGGAGAAGAAGAGGGCTATGGTTAGTTCATATTCTGAAATGTTACATACCTTTGAATCAATATGTTTTGTTAAGAACACAAGTGGGGGAAATTTCTAGTAGGTTCAAAGAAACAGACCAAGCTATTTAAAAGCAGACGTTCATTATTATCGGATACCAAATAGCTAATACATAAAACTCTGAGTGCTGTGATTTGAACAACAATTAATTTATGAAAAGCCTCAACTCATTTGCAATATTTTCTGAAAGTACAAGTGGACTTTAATTAGCAGCCTTTTGGCAGTTATATCACATTGTATGGTGTCTAACCAAATTATTAGCTTTGCAGATTAGCTTAATAAAAAAAAGTGCTGGTTGTCATATTTCCATTTATATGATATGTGGGCTGGAGAGACGGAGGGGAGCTTTTTACTGTATATGGAATTAAATCTCTAATTTTGAACACCCTGTTATTCTATTGTTCCATTAAAATTTTGTAACAATATTAACTATTTTACAGACTTTTTTTAGTGTTTATGTTGTATGCATGAGACTGCAGGAATGAAATTGACTTATTCTGCCAACTCGCTGACATTATAATTTCCCTTCTTTCTATTTTCACTATTATATGCTTCTCTGTAAACATTACTTGGACATCAGCAGGGTTATTTTGGCATGGGCCTCATAACTAACAAATAATGTCTTAGGAATATAATATCTTCATTTCTAGAAAACTCATGGCCATCCTCAGAGAAATTTTCCTAAGACAGTAGTTTCTACTCTGTCACTTCTTTTAATGAGAACATGCTATAGACTCTGCAAGCTCTCTTGCCTGGCTTTTGAGGATGCCTCTCCATTCTCACTCCCCTGCATTATCAGAATTGATCTGGCTTTATTAACCTTATTATTAGAACAGCGATCCAAAATTAAGTACATGTTTAATATTAAAGAAATATTAACAACTTTCCATTAGACCAAAACCCTGCTCTAGAAAGCCTAGTGACATACAAAAGTAGGAAATAAGTAACATATGAAAGTAGGAAATTCTTGTACTCTCAGGTCTATTATAACATTTAAACATTTTCACTAAATGCATTGCTTTTTTCTTGTTAATAAAATATGGCTCTGTTATACTTAGATCAAAATCCTTACTGACCATATATTTTCACACTGTAACTTAAACCAAACCAATCTAAAATGTGTCTTCGTAGGTGGGTAACTAGGGGCAGGAGAAAAATAGATTCTGAAAACATTTTTACAGAAATTTTTTTTCTCTTCTTTGCCCATCAAGGCATCCAACCAGTCCAAAAAGCAGCCAGTATAGTAGGGAAATGTGCTTTGAGAAAGTTTCTGAATATCTTAGATAAAATAAACAAAAACTTTCGATGACATAGAGGGAAGAAAGTAATTGTACAAAATTAACAATCATAGAATAACAAAATTTGCATTATCCTTTAAAAAGTAATTTTAATCTCACTAGCTCAAGTGTCATGATCTGTAAATTTAGCTTTAAAGGTAAAATTGTTTCAAAAAAATATAGCTATTAAAATTGTATATTAAAAAATCTCTGCTGATATGGTACAAAACATCATTGCCTCATTATCTTTTCATTGACTGAAATAGCCTGTGTTTGTTTCTTTTTCATTAGAGAAAAAAAGAAATATTATGATGCATATTAGTCATAAATATTGTACATTTTGAGTTTGGAGAATAACTTACCTTTTCAGCATTGTAGGGTCACATATATTTGGCTGAGGTTTTCACTCTAACAAGAACAGGTTTGAGAAGAATGGAATGAGTTATTTCATGTACAGCCACAAACTCCATGTCAGTAACAGAAATACTGAATTATGCATAAAAGTGTCTAGCCAGAAAGTATGCAATATGATTTTCTGAGTCCTTTGGCTTTTTGAAATTTTCACTTTTTTTTGTTCAGGGCTCACTTTTATTCAATTTTACAAAGATAATAGAATCAGGTATGTCATTGAAAAACTTAACTTGTAATACTGGTTTAATATGAAAAAGCTAATGTTGAAAAGGAAAGTATATGTCTTGGCCACTGTACAACTGGTGTGTGAAATGGTTGTTTTTTTTTTTTTTTTTGTGAGTCAAAGTCTTGCTTTGTCAGCTAGGCTGAAGTGCAGTGGAATGATCTTGGCTCACCACAACGTCTGCCTCCCAGGTTCAAGTGACTCTATTGTCTCATCCTCTGAAGTAGCTGGGACTACAGTCGTGGGCCCCTGTGCCTGGCTAATTTTTTTGTATTTTTAGTAGAGACAGGGTTTCATCATGTTGGCCAGGTTGGTCTCAAACTCCTGACCTTGTGATTCAACTGCCTTGGCCTCTCAAAGCTCTCAAAGTGCTGGGATTACAGGCATGAGCCACTGTGCCCAGCCCTCATTGTAGTTTTGATTTGCATTTCTCTAATGATCATTAGTATTGAGCTTTTATTCATATGCTTGTTGTCTGCCTATAAGTCTTCTTTTGAGAAGTGTCTGCTCATGTCCTTTGCCCACTTTCTAATGAGGTTGTTTGCTTTTCTCTTGTAAATTTGCTTAAGTTCTTCATAGATGTTAAATATTAGACTTATGTCAGATGCATAGTTTGCAAATATTTTCTCATATTATGTAGCTTGTCTGTTTACTATGTTGATAGTTTATTTTGGTGTGCAGAAGCTCTTTAGTTTAATTGCATCCCACTTGTCAATTTTGCTTCTGTTGTGACTGATTTGTTGTTTTTGTCATAAAATCTTTGCCCATTTATATATTGAGAAAGGTATTGCCAAGATTGCTATCCAAGGCTTTTACCATTTGGTAGTTTACATTTAAGTCTTAATCAGTTTTGAGTAGATTTTTATGTATGATGTAAGGAAGGAGTCCAATATAAATCTTCTGCATATGGACTAGCCTGTTAACCCAGCACCATTTATTGAATAGGGAATCTTTTTCCATTGCTTATTTTTGTCAACTTTCTCAATGATCAGATGGTCATAGATGTGTTGCCTTATTTCTGAGTTCTCTATTCTGTTCCATTGATCTATGTGCCTGGTTTTGTACCAGTGCCATGCTGTTTTTGTTACCATACACTTGTAGTATACTTTGAAGTCAGGTAATATGATGCTTTCAAATACATTATTTTTGCTTAGGATTACCTTGTGTATTAGGGCATTTTTTTGGTTCCATATAAATTTTAAAATTGTTTTTCCTAGTTTTGTAAATAATGCCATTGTTACCTTTATAGAAATGGTAGTGAATCTGTAAACTGTTTTGGGCATTAACAGTAGTATGGATATTTTAATTATAATGATAAAAATGATAATTTCGTATCAATATCATTTGAATAATAAAAGCAGTATGGCTGTTTCAATGATATTTATTCTATTAATGAGCATGAGATGTTTTTGAATTTGCTGCTGTCTTCTTTGATTTATTTGAGGAGTGTAATATAATTCTGTGTATAGATCTTTTACCTTCACGGATATCTGCATTGCTAGGTATTTTACTCTTTTTATGGCAACTGTGAATGGAGTTGCCTTTCTGACTTGGCTCTTGTTTTGGCTCTTGTTGGTGTATAGGAATGAGAGTATTATTTACACATTAATTGCATATCCTGCAACTATGCTGAAGTTGTTTGTAACCTGGAGGAGCTTTTGGTCCAAGACTATGGGCTTTTCTAGATATAGAATCAGGTAATCTACAAACAGAGATAGTTTGTCTTTCTCTTTTTTTTTCTTTTCTTTTCTTTTTTCTTTTATTATTATTATTTTTTTCATGCCCCCTTTTTTTTTCTCTCCTGCTTGTTTACTGTGTCTAGGATTTCCAATACTATGTTGAATAGAAGTGGTGAGAAAGGGTATCTTCATCTTATGTTGGTTTTCAAGGAGGATTCTATTAGCTTTTGCCCATTTAGTAAAATATTAGCTGTGAGTTTGTCATAGATGACTCTTGTTATTTTGATATATGTTCCTTCAGTACCTAGTTTATTGAGAATTTTTAACATAAAGTGTCATTTACTTTTATTAAGAGCCCTTTCTGTGTCTATTGAGATAATCATGTGGTTTTTGTCTTTACTTCTGTTTATGTGGTAAATTACATTTATTAATATGTATATGTTGAACCAACCTTGCATCTCACAGTTGAACTTACTTGATCATGGTAGATTAGCTTTTTGATGTGCCGCTGGATTCAGTTTGTAAGTATTTTGTTAAGAAGTTTTGCATGAATGTTTATCAGTGATATTGGCCTGAAGTTTTTATTTTGTTGTGTCTTTTCCCAGGTTTGAGTATCAAGATAATGCTGACCTAATAGAATTAGTTGGGAAAGAGTCCTTCCTCCTCAATTTTTTGAAATAGTTTCTGTAGAAATGGTACCAAGTCTTTTTGTACATCTGGTAGAAATCAGCTTTGAATCCATTAAGTCTCAGGCTTTCTTTGGTTGGTAGGCTATTTATTACTGATAAACTTTTAGAGTTCATAATTGGCCTTTTCAGGGAATCAGTGACTTTCTAGCTCATTCTTCGGAGGGTGTATGTGTCACGGAATTATCCATGTCTTCTAGGGTTTCTAGTTTGTGTTCATAAAAATGTTCATAACAGTCTCTGATCTTTTAATTTTTATTTCTTTGGGGTCTGTAACATTTTCTTCATCATTTCTAATCGTGTTTATTTGGATCATCTCTCTTTTCCTATGTATTAATCTAGCTAGTGACATATCTATTTTAACAAATTCTCAATAAAACCAACTCCTGGATTCTTCTATCTTTTCAATAGTTTTTCACATGTTAATTTCTTTCAGTTCAGGTCTGATTGTTGTTGTTTCTCATCTTCCATTAGCTTTGGGGTTGATTCATTCTTGTTTCTCTAATTTTTTTTTTAAGTTGTGAAGATAGGTTGTTATTTTGAGATCTTTAAATTTTTAGATGTACACATTTAATGCTGCGAATTCCCCTCATAACACTACCTTAACTGTTTCCCAGAGATTCTGGTATGTTGTATTTTTATTGTCATTATTTTTAAATAATTGCTTGATTTTTGCTTTTATTTTATTTACCCAAAAGTCATTAAATGTTGTTTATTTTTTATATTATTGCATGGTTTTGACTGATATTTATTGCCTTGACTTCTTTTTTATTGTTTTGTTGTCCAATAGTGCACTTGGTATGATTTTGGTTCTTTAATGTTTGTTGAGAATTGTTTTATGGCCAATTATGTGGTCAATTTTAGATTATGTCTCATGTGCTCATGAGAAGAATGTCTATTCTGTTTTGGGGGTAGAGAGTTCTATAAAGGTTCATCAGATCCATTTGATCTAATATTAATTTAGGTCCTTTATATATTTGTTAATTTTCTGCCTTGATCTGTCTAATACTGTCAATGCAGTGTTGAAGCATCTCACTATAATTGTGTGGGAGTCTATATCTCTTTGTAGATCTCTAAAAACTTGCTTTATAAATCTGGGTGCTCCTGTGTTGGGTACCTATACATGTAGGTTCATTAGAACTTCTTGTTAAATTGAACTCTTCACCATTATGCAATGCCCTTCTTTGTCTTTTTTGATCTTTGCTAGTTTGAAATATATTCCATCTCAAATTAGGGTTACAACTCATGCTTCTTTTTTGTTTTCCATTTTCTTTGGAGATTTTCCTCCATAACTTTATTTTGAGCCTATTTGAGTCTGTTTTCTTACTGCTGTAAAGAAGTGCCTAGGACTGGGTAATTTATAAATAAAAGGGGTTTAATTGACTCACAGTTCCACATGGCTAGGGAGGTCTCAGGAAACTTAACAATTGTGGTGGATTTTAACAGGGCCACAGGAGACAGAATGAGTTCTAACAGGGGAAATGTCTGATGCTTACAAAACCATCAGATCTTGTGAGAACTCATTCACTATCATGGGAACAGCATAAGGGAGTCATCCCCATGATTCAGTTACCTCTACCTTGTCTCTCCTTTGACAAATATGAAATTATGGGAATTGTGGGGAATGCAATTCAAGATGAGGTTATGGAGGGGACACAAAGCCTAGCTGTATCAGAATGTCATTATTTGGGAGATGGGTCTGTTTATAACAGCATATCATTGGGTCTTGCTTTTTTATCCAGATTGACATTCTGTTTCTTTTAATTGGGGCATTTAGTCTGTTTACATTAAAGATTTATAATTATATTTATAGTGACACTGGTCTGTGTGTTTGTGGATTTTTGTTTAGCTGGTACTGTTCTTTCCTTTCTATATTTAGTGCTCCTTTCAAGATATCTTGTAAGGCAAGTCAGGTGGTAATGAATTCCCTCAACTTTTGCTTATCTGAAAAGAATATTATTATTCCTTCACTTAGGCTTAGTTTGGCTGAATATAAAATTCATGGTTTTTTTTTCTTTAAATATATTGAATATAGGTCTCTAATCTTTTCTGGTTCATAGTGTTTCAGCTGAGAGGTCTATTGTTCATCTGATGGGGTTTTATTTGTAGGTGACCTGTCCTTTCTATTTAGCTTACTTTAACAACTTTGCTTTTTTTTTTTCCATCTCAACCTTGGAAAATCTGATGATCCTGGGGATGATATTTTTATGTAGAACATTTCAGGAGTTCTCCATATTTTCTGATTTTGACTGGTGGCCTCTCTAGCAAGGTTGACAATGTTTTCATGAATGATATCTTGAAATATGTTTTTGAAGTTGTTTGCTTTCTCTCCTCCCTTTTAGGGATGCTAATAATTCATAGATTTAGCCTTTTTATATAATCCTATACTTCTCAGAGGTTTTGTTCCCTCCTTTTTATTTTTCTTTTGCTATTTTGGTCTGACTGTCTTATTTCAAAGAACTAGTTTTTAAGTTCTGAGATGTTTTCATCAGCTTGGTTTATTCTGCTTTAGTACTTGGGATTGCATTGTGAAATTCTGGTATTGTATTATCCAGTTCTTTCAGACCTTGTAGTTTTGTTTTGTTTTTTTCATTGGCTACTTTGTCTTCAGCTTCTGCATTGCTTTACTATGATTCTTATTTTCCTTGATTTGGTATTTGCCATTCTCCTGAATCTTCATGATATTTGATTCTATCAATATTTTGAATTCTGTCATTCCGGTCAATTCAGCATGATTAAAAATTCTTGTTAGAGAACTGGTGCAATTATCTGAAGGAAAATCACTATCTGACTGTTTGAGTTATTGGAGTTCTTGAGATTTTTTTTCTCATTTGTTAGTGTGGGTACTATTTTATCAATAACTGCAGTGTAGATTGAGAACAGTCAGCAGACTTCTTTCCTGGATATTTTTACCAGGCCAAGTCTTTGTGAAGAGTCTTCAATTAAATCTGCCTTCTTGTTTATGTTTTCAGAAGGAGGTATGTCAGTGAGGTGTTTTCATGTTGAAGCTTTGGGCTGTAATCCCGCTGGTAGCACTTAGGCTTATTGGTCAGTTGGTAGGCTCTTGGTTGGTTGTTTGAATCTGTTTCCTCACAGTTGCAGCCACATTCCTTCTCTATGCTCTAAAAGTGTGGGTTTCTCTCCTCCTTGAGTGCTGGCTGTAGATTGCAAGTTGGCACTCCTGGGCTGCCCACTGCAGTTTTAGGGTAAACTCAGTATTTATGTTTCTTCCCTAACTTGGAGGTAGCAAAGAAAGGGATCTTAGTAGTAGTTTTCTCCCGGGGGCTCTAGCCTAGGGAGAGGCAAGTCAGCAATCAGTACAATCAGCCCAAGATTAACGGTAAGTACTGTGGGCTCAAGTCAAGAGTTCCCTGTCTGGTGACAAGAAGTGGGTGAGGGGGTGGGGTGAGTGGAACCCATGGGAAATGGACTGGCCTCCTCTCCTAGAGTTGACTGCAGCTTGATGGAAGTGTGGATAAGGCACTTAGGGTCTTTGCTCCTTTGTTAGTTTGAGGGTGGCAAGGGCAGTTCTACTGAAAAGGCAGTGGCAGAGACTTTCAGTTGCCCCTGAATGTTCTCTCCAGGGAGTTGCTGAGTTGCTACTGGTTTGATAGCTCTTGCATGAGGTGGCTGGAGGCCCAACCTTGGAAGACCTTCCTGGTGAGAAGATATGAAAATGTGCAATTGATATATTTTTTTTAATTTGGATGCACTTTATTTATTTTTCTTGTCAGATGGTTCTAAGTATGACTTCCAGTACTATATTGAATAACAAAAGTGAAAGTGGGCAAATTTGTTGTGTACCAGATTGTATTAGTCTATTCTCACACTGCTTTAAAGAAATACACAAGACTGAGTAATTTATACATTAAAACAAGATATTCTGTCTTTGGCAATGATGTGGATAAAACTGAATATCAGAATGTTAAACAAAATAAAACAGGCACAGAAAACAAACATTGTGTATTTTTACTATTTGTGTGATCTAAAAATCAAAACAATTAAAACGCATGACGATAGAGAGTAGAATAATGGTTTTCCAGAGGTGGGATACAGTAGTGGGTGGGTAGTGGGGAGTATGGGATGGTTAGCAAAAAAAAAAAAGAAAGAAAGAAAGAAATAATAAATAAGACCTAGTATTTGATAATACAGCAGGGTGACTATAGTCAATAATAATTTAATCATATATTTAAAAATAAATTAAAATTAATTTGATTGTAACACAAAGGATTAATGATTGAGATAATGAATACCTCATTTTCCATGATGTGATAATTGCACATTTCATGCAAGTATAAAAATATCTCATATATTTCATAAATATATACACCTACTTTATACCCACAAAATTAAAATTTTTTAAATAAAAAAACTCTATTGTATTTCATTCACAAGAAATCAACTTTAATTATAAAGAGACATATAGATTAAAATTAGAGGGACAGAAAAAGATACACCATGCCAACATTAACAAATACAAAATTGGAATAGTTATATCAATGTTTTATTAAAGATATATATATATATATATACATATATATACACATATTGACAAAGTGATTCATTAGCAATAGAGATGTAACAATTATTAATGTGTACACACCTAACAGTACAGCATCAAAAACATGAGGCAAAAACTGATAGAATTGCAAAGAGAAATAGATACATTCATTGTTATAGTTGAGAATTTGACATATTTGCTTCAGTAATGGGAAGACACATCAGATATAAAGTTAGTAAGGATATAGTTAAACCTAACAACATAATCAATCAAAGGAATATTATTGTCATTGATAAAATAATTGCTACAACAGCAGCATAACATACATTATTCTCCAGTTTGCATAGAATATTCCCCAAAATATATTTCATGGGCTTACATCTGTAATCCTAGCTTCTTGAGAGGCAGAGGCTGGAGGATTTCTTCATGCCAAAAGTTTGAAAATCAGCCTGGGCAACATTCTGAGAACCCTCCTCTGTTAGTCCATTTCCACACTGTTGATAAAGACATACAAGAGTCTGGAAAATTTATACAATAAAAGGTTTATGGGACTTATAATTCCATGTGGCTGGGGAAGCCTCACAATGATGGCGGGAGGCAAGGAGGAGCAAGTCATATCTTCCATGGATGGCAGCAGGTAAAGTGAGAGCTTGTATAGGAAAACTCCACCTTATAAATCCATCAGATTTTTTGAGGCTTATTCACTCTCATGAGAACTGCATGAAAAAGACCTACCTCATAATTCAAGTACCTCCATCTGGGTCCCTCCCACAACATGTGGAAATTAAAAATGAGATTTGGGTGGGGACATAGCCAAAACTTATCATTCCACATCTGGTCCCTCTCAAATCTCACATCCTAATATTTCAAACCCAATCGTGCCTTCCCAACAGTCCTTCAAAGTCTTAACTTATTTCAGCATTAACTTAAAAGTCCACAGTCCAAAGTCTCATCCAAGACAAGGCAAGGCCCTTCCACGAATGAGCCTGTAAAACCAAAAGCAGGTTAGTTACTTTCTAGATAAAGTGGTGGTACAGTATCTGTATTGGGTAAATACAGCCATTTGCAAATGGGAAAAACTGGCCAAAACAAAGGGGCTATAGGCCCCATGCATGTCTGAAATCCAGTGGGGCAGTTAAATCTTAAAGCTTCAAAATGATCTCCTTTGACTCCATGTCTCACATCCATGTCACACTGATACAAGCGGTGGATTCCAATGGTCTTGGGCAGCTCCATCCCTGTAGTTTTGCAGGGTACAGCCTCACCTCCTGATTGCTTTCATGGGGTGGCATTGAGTGTCTGTGGCTTTTCCAGGTACATGGTGCAAGCTGTCAGTGGATCTACAATTCTAGGGTCTGGAGGATGGTGGCTCTTGTCTCACATATCCACTAGGTGATGTCCCAGTCTGTGTGGGGGCTCTGACCCCAAATTTGCCTTCTACACTGCCCCATCAAAGGTTCTCCATGAGGCCCCTGCCCCTGAGGCAAACTTCTGCCTGAGTATCCAGGCATTTCTATACATCCTCTGAAATCTAGTCAGAGGTTCCCAAACCCCACTTCTTGACTTCTGTGCACCGGCAGGCTCAACATGACGTGGAAGCTGTCAAGGCTTAAGGCTTGCACGCTCTGAAGCCACAGCCTGACTTCTATGTTGACCCCTTTCAGGCATGGCTGGAGTGGCTGGAATGCAGGGCACCAAGTTTCTAGGCTTCACATAGCATGGTGATTCTGGGCCCCGCCCATTAAACCACTTTTTCCTCCTAGGCTTCCTGGCTTGTGGTGGGAGGGACTGCCATGAAGACCTCTGATATGCCCTGGAGACTTATTTCCCATTCTCTTGAGTATTAACATTAGGCTCCAGGTTACTTATATAAATTTCTACAGGTGTCTTGAATTTCCTCTCAGAAAATGGAAATTTTTTTTCTATTGCACTGTCAGACTGCAAATTTTCTGAACTTTTATGCTCTGCTTTTCTTGTAAAACGGAATTGCTGCTTAGAAATTTCTTCCACCAAGTACTCTACATCACCTCTATCAGGTTCAAAGTTCCACAAATCTCTAGGGCAGAGGCAAAATGCCACCAGTCTCCCTGCTAAAACATAACAAGATTCCTTTTCTCCAGTTCCCCACAAGTTCCTCATTTCCATCTGAGACCAGCTCAGCCTGGACTTTACTGTCCATATCGCTAACAGGATTTTTCACAAAGACATTCAACAAGTCTCTAGGAAGTTTCATATTCCCCACATTTTCCTGTCTTCTTCTGAGCCCTCCAAATTGGCTGTGACCTAGTTCCTAAGTCACTTCCACATTTTTGGGTATCTATTCAGCAGCATCCCACTCCCAACAAAAATGTACGCTGCTGATAAAGACATACCCAAGACTGGGTAACTAATACAGGAAAAAGGGTTTATTGGACTTAAAGTTCTATGTGACTGAGGAAGTCTCACAATCATGGTGGAAGTCAAGGAAAAGCAAGTCACAATCTTACATGGATGGCAGCAGGCAGAAAGCTTGTGCAGTGAAAAAACCATCAGATTTCATGAGATTTATTTACTATCATGAGAATAGCATGAGAAAGAACTGGCCCCGTGATTCAATTACCTCCCACCAGGTCCCTCCCACATGTGGTAATTCAAGATGAGATTTCAATGGGAACACAGCCAAGACACATTACCTCCCCTTTCTAAAAATAAATTAGCTGGGTGCAGTGGCACATTACGGTAGCCCCAGCTATCTGGGAGGCTGAGGTGAGAAAATTGCTTGAGCCCAGAAACTCAAGGTTGCAGTGAGCTATTACTTCAACATTGTACTCCAGCCTCAGTGAAAGAAAGAAACCCTGTCTCTCACTAAATATATGTAAACACTATACTCTGCCTATAAAATACACTGAAATCATTTTAAAAATTAAAAATTACAATGTCTGTTCTCTGACTACAATGAAATTACACTGGAAATTAATAGTGGAAACATTGCTTTAATATACCAAAATACTTTCAGATTAAAGAGCACACTTCTAAATAACATATGTCAAAGATTTAAAAATATATTTTGAACAAAATGAAATTGAAAATATAATTATCAAAATTCAAAGGATGGAGTAAAAGCAGTGTTAAATAAAAAAATAGCATTGAATGCATATATTGAAGAAAAGAGATTTTAAAATCAGTAATTTCAGATTCCACTTTAGGAAAATGGATAAGTATAAGAAAAAATGAATAAAAATAAAATAAAAGGTAGAAAAAACTAAATCCAAAACAATCAGAAGAAAAATAAAATTAAAAATGTGAACAGAAATAAAAAAAATTCAAAAAAAGAAAATTAATAGAGAATATCAACAAAACTAAAAGCTGGTCTTTTCAAAAGTTAAAAAATATTCTTGCCATTCTAAGAAAACATACACATACAATTTACTAATATCAGAAATTAAATAACAAGCATTACTACAGATCCCATGAACATAAAAAAGATACTAAGGGAACATATTGAACTAATGTATTTTCAAAAATTGAATAATCTAAATGAAAGAAATAAATTACTTAAAATACACAACCTGCCAAAATAAAAGTATTACAAAAAATGCTACAAGCTAATGTCTCTTATGAACATAGATTTTTAAAATTCTCATCACAATGTTAGCAAACTATATTTTAAAAACTATACAATGCAACAATATTGTATGTTCTTCACATGTACCCCAAAACCTAAAATGCAATTAAAAAAAAAAAAAACTGTACAAAAAAATATTCACTAAAGACCAAGTTGTATTTATACTCTGTATGCAAGGTTAACATTCAAAAATAAATGTGTATAATTCATCATATTAATTAAACAACAACAAAAAATACATAGTTGTATCAACAAATGAAAAAAGTTATTTGACAAAATCCAACACAGATTCATAATTAAAACTCTCAGAAAATTAGAAATTGAGAGGAAATCTCTCAAGTTGATAAAGAACATCTGCCTAAACAAACAAACAAATGAACAGCTAACTTCATACTTGATTGGGAGAAACTAGATGCTCTCTTATCTAAGATTAGGAATGATTTCAAAAGTTCATTTTTTTTCACTTCTTTGCAACATTATAATGGACATCCTAGCTAATGCAGTAAGACAAGAACAGGAAATGAAAAGTAATCAGTTTGAGCAGAAAAACAGTTTGCATTCTCAGATAATATGGTTATCTATGTAGAAAATCTGAACAAATCAACAAAAATCTTCTGGAGAAATTAATAAGCAATTATAGGAAGGCTGAAGAATAAAAGATTATATGCGAAAGTCAATTATTCATTTATATACTAGTGATGACTTACTAGAATCCAAAATTAAAAATACAGTGCTAGTATCAAATGCACCAAAAAATTAAGTACGTAGTAATAAATCAAATCATATATGTACAAGATTATCATTAGTCAAACAAAAAAGTCCTCAAAATTTTATAAAACTCAGATAAATAAATATTTAATGTACATATAAGATTCAATATTGTCCAGATATCTATTTTTCTATTTTTGATGTATTCATTTAAAAACAATCTCAATTCAAATTTCAATAAGTTATTATGTAAATACCAACAATTTTTAAGTTTATACAAAAAAGAAAAACAGAATAGCTAATATAATCTTGAAGAACAAAAACATAGCTGAAGGACTAAAAATATTTATCCTCAAGATTTGTTACAATAGTACAGTAATCAACAAGTGTGATATTGTGAAGAAAAAGACAAGTAAAAAATTGTTATGAAATAAACAGAAGCATACTAGCACAGTCAACTAATTTTGATAAGAATCAAAAACAATAAAATGGAGAAAATATATTTATTTTTTAAATAAACACTTGCCTTTATAATCAATGACATTGGAACAGCTGGGTATGTAATGCAAAGAAAAAAGAAATCTGAATGCAGATGTTACAGTCTTTATACAAATTAACTCAAAGTTGATTATAGACCTAAACGGAAAATGAAAAACAATAAAAGATAACTCCTAGTATATAGCATCTGGATGCCTTTGGGTTTGGCAATGACATTTTAAATCAACCACAAAAGCAAAATTCATAAAATATATAATAATTTAGACTTTATTAAAATAAAAATGTCTGCTCTAAGTATCAAAAAATAAGAAGATAAGCCATAGACTTGGGGATATATTTGCAGAAAACATATAAGATAAATAATCGTATCTGAAATACATGCAAAAAAATCCAAACTGCATTGAGATACCATCTCACACCAGTTAGAATGGCGATCATTAAAAAATCTGGAGACAACAGATGCTGGAGAGGATGTGGAGAAATAGGAACACTTTTACACTGTTGGTGGGAGTGTAAATTAGTTCAACCCTTATGGAAGACAGTATGGCGCTTCCTCAAGGATCTAGAACTAGCAATTCCATTTGACCCAGCAATCCCGTTACTGAGTATATACCCAAAGGATTATAAATCATTCTATTATAAAAACACATGCACCCATATATTCATTACGACACTGTTTACAATAGCAAAGACCTGGAACCAACCCAAATGCTCATGGATGATAGACTGGGCAAGGAAAATGTGGGACATATACATGATGGAATACTATGCAGCCATAAAAAATGATGAGTTCAAGTCCTTTGCAGGGACATGGATGAATCTGGAAACCATCAATCTCAGCAAACTGACACAAGAACAGAAAATGAAACACTGCACGTCCTCACTCATAGGCAGGTGTTGAACAATGAGAACACATGGACACAGAGAGGGGAGCATCACACACTGGGTTCTGTTGGGGCTAGGGGAGGGACAGCAAGGGGTGAGGTGGTTGGGGAGGGACAACATGGGGAGAAATGCCAGATATAGGTGATGGGGGGCTGGAGGCAAGAAACCACATTGCCATCTATGTACCTAGTCAATAATCCTGTATGATCTGCACATGTACCCCAGAATCTAAAGTACAATAAAAAAAAAAATTGAACAAAACAAAATGAACAGCCTGATTAAAAATAGACAAAAGATCTGACCAGACACTTCACCAAAAAAAAGATATACAAATAAAAACAAACATATAAAATATGCTGTATATATTTTGTTACACCATAATTGCAAATTAAAATAATGAGATGCATAGCAATAGAGAGTAAAATGGTGATTACCAGAGGCTCAGGTGGTTGGAAGGGTGAGTTTAAAAGTATCTTGGTTACAGGATGCAAAATTACACTTTGATAAAAAGAAATAGTTACTGCTTCATCTAAGTGTAATTCCAAGTGTAATTTTGTATCTTGTAACCTATGTCTTTTCAACCCCATCCTTCCAACCACCTCAGCCTCTGATAATCACCAATTTACTCCCTATATTTTACTGGAAAATATAGATAATAATACACTGTACTTCTGAAAATTGCTGAGAGTGGATATTAAGTACTGTCTTCAAAAATAACTGTTAGGTAATGCATACACTAATTAGATGGATTTAACCATTCCAAAAATGTATAATCAATATATTACATTATATATGATAAATACATAGAATTTCATCTACAAATGTAAATTAAATCTAAATAAATTTGAAAATAAAGAAATAAAATTATTATAGACACAGAAAGACTATTTACCACATGATGTTTTTGAAGCATTTCTGTTTAATCAAAAGTAAATTTAATACACTTTTATTTTTTATTAGATACTATTTTCTACTTGCAGAAGAAAAAAATTTCTCAATGGTATATACATATATATATATATTTTTTTTTTTACACTTTTGTTAGGTAAATGGAACAAATATTTGTGAATATACAATCTAGAGAGTCTACAAGGCATTTGCCAAAAAAATATATATATAAGAAAAACATCTATAATAATATAGTTCTAAAAGGAAAAAAAAGTACAACAATGAGATAGCACTATACATCTATTAGAATGGTGAATATACAAAACACTGACAACACCAAATAGTGGCATAAATGTGGAGCAAGAAAAAACCTTTCACTAATTTCTGGTAGAAATGCATAACAGTGTGTCTATTTTGAAAGAGAGTCTGAAATGACTTTTTAAAAAATAACTTATTTAGGGGTACATGAACAGGTTAGTTACATAAGTAAATTTTGTGCCATGGAAGTTCAGTTTACAGATATTTCATCACTCAGACAATAAGCATGGTACTCAATAAGATACTTTTGATCTTTACCCTCATCCTTCCCTCCATTTTCAGGTAGGCCCTGGTGTGTGTTGTCCCCTTCTCTGTGTCCCTATATGTACTAATTGTTTAGCTGCCACTGGTAAGTGAGAAAATCCAGTATTTAGTTTTCTGTTCCTATGTTAGTTCACTTAGGATAATGGCCTCCAGATCCATCAACGTTGCTGCAAAGGACATGATCTCCATTTTTTTTTTAAATCACTGTGTAATACTTGTATGTAATGTATTTTCTTTATCTAGTCTGCTAAAGATGGATTTTTACGTTGATTCAATTTCTCTGCTATTGGTTGGGAATTCTGATGAGAGGAACATACATGTACATATTTCTTTATGACAGAATTATTTATTTTCCTCTGGATATATGCCCAATAATGGGGTTGTAGGGTAGAATGGTAAATCTACTATGAGTTTCTTTGAGCAATTACCAAACTGTTTTCCACAGTGGCTGAGCTAATCTACATTTCCACCAGCAGTACATAAACATTCTCTTTTCTCCACAACCTCATCAGCATCTGTTAATTTCTGACTTTTTAATAATAGCCATTCAGACTGTTGTGAGATGGTGTCTCAATTTGCATTTCTCTAGTGATCAATGATGTTGAGCATTTTCACATGCTTGTTGGCTTATTGTATTTCTTTTTTAAGAAAAGTGTCTGTTCATATCCCTTACCCACTTTTTGATGGGGTTGTTTGATTTTGATTGTTAATTTGTTTATGCTAGTTATGGATTCTGGATATTAGAACTTTGCTAGATGCATAATTTGCTAATGATTTTCTTCCACTTCTGAAGGTTGCCTGTTAACTCTTGGGGGTAGTTTCCTTTGCTAAAACTTGGAGTTGAGTTTGGGATAAAAATGTGTCCCAGGAGGTTTGCATGGGCTTCTAATAATAAGAAAAAGCTAAGGTGAAACTGAAATTTAGTCCTCCTCCAACAAGAGAGAGAAAAGGATGTCTTGTGACATGCCCAGATAACTGGTGGTTATAGTTACACTTGCTAGTATTTGGGTACATGGTGCTTGGCTTTGGTTAGCTTCCTTAGTCTTACTTTTCCAAAAGGAAACTTCCAAATGATGGGCATTCTATTTATTCCTACCACCTGGTAGGATTTACAGAATAATTGCTCAGAACTAGAATATTGATACAGGTTTTTATATTATCTATCCTACTTGTTCTTTCTGAGCTACAGCTAAAGATTGCTGGTTGGTTCACAGGAACAAGAAAGATTAGTCTAAAAATGTAGGCAAACAAAAACAACTAATGAGTTTAGAATTTAATGGCAAATGTATAATAAGTTTTGAAATATAATTTTTCTCTCTCCAGTTCTCATTTTTGTTAAAACAAAATCATCATAGGATTGACTTGTTTGAAGAGTTGACTTACATCTTATACTTGGACTGATTATTTGCATAAAGTGCATCAAGAATAATTATTTCTATATAAGCCCTTTCAATTAGCTTTAATGAAACTCTGTTCCAAAAGGAATCTCAGATAAGATCTTTTAAAGCTGAGTCCAGCCATGGGTTTTTATTCTCAAATATCTGTTCTGTGAATTGGGTGAATTTCTTCTTCTTTTTTTTTTTTTTTTTTTTTAATGGAATCTTGCTGTGACACCCATATTGGAGTGCAATGGCATGATCTTGGCCCACTGCAACCTCTGCTTGCTGGGTTAAAGTGATTCTCCTGCCTCAACCTCCTAAGTAGCTGCGACTACAGGAACATGCAACCACACTCAGCTAATTTTTATATTTTTAGTAGAGACAAGGTTTCACCCTATTGGCCAGGCTGGTCTTGAACTCCTAATCTCAAGTGATCTGCCCTCCTTGGCCTCCCAAAGTGCTGAGGTTACAGGTATGAGCCAGCACTAGCCTCTGATCTCCTCTTAAGGTCCCAAGATAAACTTGAATCTCCTAGGCCTGTTAGAAAGTGACATTCTTTACATTCCACAGGTCAGGAAATTTGTACAGAGATTGCATAAACAAGGATACGAGGTCAGTCTTCCCACTGGTCCTTTACAAGCTCTGCAAGTCAAGCTTGACCCTTTAAAGGAAAGCCTACCCTTCCAGTCAAAGTTTTGGTAAAATAACCAGCTTCCCCAATTGTGTCCTGTTAAAAATGGATTCTTATTGCACTGATGCGAACAACTATATTGCCATAAGTTAAGAATACTCATAGGTAGTTTACAAATGCTAGAGGAAACAGGCAGAGAGAAACCAACATGCTCCAAATTTTGCTCACAGGAATATACCTTAACCCTTGTTTTGCTTGATATTTGTGAACATTTTAGCTCTCTATGAGTCCTGTACATTTTCCTTTATTCCAATGTTACAATATTCAAAATTACCAGAAATCTTTTTTTGAGAGCACCTGGTAGAGTTTTATAGCTTATTATAAAGCATCTTTTGAAATGAATTAAAATAAGACAATTGTCTGCGAATATCAAAATGTCAACGGTAGTTACACTTAAAAACATAATTGACAAAGAAGTTTGTTTACTCTGTGGTTTACAATAACTTAACACAACAGTCTTAATTATGTTGGATAGTATATGCTCAGACATTAGAATTTTAGAAATCCCATACCATTTGATGATGTATATTAGCATTAATTTCCAAAATATAACCTAAAGAAAATTGAACATTATTTTGGCAATTTTATGTACCTAAATATGCCAAATAATCCTGTTTACCTCTTTTTTGGAGGTTTCCAGCGGCCCTCTGACCCATCCAAAAAGCTAGGCACTAGGAAAGACAATTTTGAAACTGAAGTCTGATTTTCAACAGGCTGGTAAATATATTTGAGGTTTAAAACACTTGATACTATGAAATAAAATTCTAGATTACCATAAGTTTTTTATTTTGCCAAAATGATAACTCAGAAATATTAAAGAAGCAAAAACCTTTTATAACCCTTTACAAATTTTGCCAAGCAGCACATTAGGGCCTTAAGAAAACCTTTCTGTGCTTTTATTTCAATTTACAGGAAAAACATAAAATACCTTTTATTTTTAATTTAGTTAATATGTTCACAGAAATAACTTTTTCTGCAAGATTAATTTTCACAATTCTTCCACTAATTGTTTGAATCTTTAGCTTTATCCTACTTAATTCAAAACAATCCTTTAACCCTAGGCCAATTTTACAATTAATGCCTTCTAATTCTCTTACTAAAAAATACATTTTATTGTTCTTACACACCTTGCATGTATACCTTATTTCCAATAGTCTGAATTACATGTCATAATGATAACTCCTAGCAATTTTTTAGTAAAATTGTGACTTTTAATGTGAAACCTAGTAAGTTGTTTTAATTGTGTGTTAGGTGCAGCCAAGATTTGACTCCCAGCATACTAAGTGCGTGGTTAGTTCCATATCTTCCCAGGCCTTGCCAGTTGTGAAGCTGGCAAGTCAAATAGTTCTCCAAACACAAAAGTCAGTTTATAACCTTAAAACACTTAGCAAACCTTGCACGTGACCTGCATAATTTAGTTCACCTATTTACATTTTGAGGACATTGCTTTTTACCAAAAATCTTTAAGACTGTTTTTTATTTATCAAAGATTAAAATCATGTGAACTGAATGGTACCACAGCTTTTATCTTCCCTTTGGAAAAAAATATTTGATCCAAGTGCTTGTCTTCCTTTATGCCAAATTAATTAGAGCTCTATTTACAGACATCCTACACAACACATATATAGTTACACAGAAACGCAGAAGAAAACCCAGTTGCTGCTGGGGTCTTTTAAGAGACAGGGCTAGGAAAATATGCAGATATGAAACCAGAAGAGGCTGAAGCCCTAAGGCAGGATTGCTAAACAAAGCCTTTCCACTGGTTTACGGGCCACACCCCCAAGATGTAAAACAAAGTGGAGGCACAAAATGAAGTTGAATATAAACCATACAGACATGCAAATCACACCAGATTGGCTACAGCTTAACCTCAGACCCACAAATCCTTTTTCACAATTAAAACTTCAGCGAAAATGTAAACAGGGATCCTTATTATTCCTAGTCTAGTAAAACGTCTTCTAAAAGAAAAAAAACATCACTTAAAAGGTAACTGCTTACTGAGTGGAGAAAAAGAAGAAAGGAAGCAGTTTTAAAATGCCTGGGAAAGAACCTCTTATCCTTATGCAACTGGATCTTCTACCAGGGAGAGAAGCTTAATTACTCTGCAGTGAATTTGAACACCTAGGCTGGGTGAGAGGAAGATGCTATGGATGTGTGGTGTTCCCCAGATCCAGATTGAGGGGAGTGGAAGTGAGGGGATGGGGGAAGCCACAAGTAAAAAGGAAGAAAATGGTCATGGATATCGAGGCTAACCTTCTGAATCCCTGGAAGTGATGGGGATCGGGGCATGATTTCTCCTACTCTCAGAAGTCTGTGAGGCTGGGTGTGGTGGCCCATGACTGTAATCCCAGTACTGTGGGAAGCTGAGATGGGTGGATCATCTGAGGTCAGGAGTTCGAGACCAGCCTAGCCAGCATGGTGAAACACTGTCCCTACTAAAAATACAAAAATTAGCTAGTCATGGTGGATGGCTCCTGTAATCCTAGTTACTTGGGAGGCAGAGGTAGCAGAATCACTTGAACCTGGTAGGCAGAGGTTGCAGTGCACTCCAGTTAGGGTATCTGGGTAACAAGAGCAAAACTCCAACTAAAAAAAAAAAAAAAAAAGGAAGAAAAAAGAAACAGAAACAGAAAAAGAAAAATCCGGGGGTGAAAATGCTTAGAAACAACAATGAGAAGTTTTGAGTCCACATTTTACTCACCCCTTGTCAAGCTCCATGTTCTGGGCATCAAAAATGTTGTAGGACTTTCTTCTTAGTTTAGCTAAAAACAGAGTTCTTGTCACATGGCCATGAAAAATTAGGCTCACAGATAATTTGAAGGAGAGGACAAATGGAATTTATTGGGGAAAAATAGAATAAAAAGGAAACAGGGGCCCTCTGAAAATCCAGGGTCCCTGCTGGTGTACTTCCCACCTCGCAAATTGAATCTCAGATTCCACTCAAGGAAAAAGAGGGGTCAGGCTCCCTCTGCTGCATATGGCACACACTTCCGTGGCTCCACACCAGCTTGCACTCCTCCCAGTGCACAGTCTCATTGGAGTTTCCCTGCTGACCCCTCCCCTCCTGGCTGTGTTAATAGAGGCTGTGTGTTTATGAGGGCCAAGTATGTATTGGTAAGTTATTTGTATTTTCCCCTCAATTTATCTGTAATTCTAAAACTTTCCTAAAAATAAAGTGTAGTTAAAGAAAGAATTATGAAAAGCATACCTTTCCAATATTTTTAATGCTTCCACATTTTTCTTTACCAGTGTTCCCTGTATTTTCATGTGGATTTTTTATTCTTTGTTTTCTCTTGTTTTTAATTTTATAAATGGCCTTTAGTGTTTCTTGCTAGGTAAGATGGCTAATAATAAATTGTCTCATTTATTGTCGATCCGGGAATGTTTCTGTTTTAAATCTATTGCTTAAAGTTAGATTTGACAAATGTAGAAATATTAGTTGAGAGTTTTATTTATTACATTTTTGCTCTTTGAATATGTAATCCCACTACCTTTTGGCCTCCAGTGTTTCTTATAAGATGTCAGTATTTAATCCGAATGAAATTTGCCCGTAAGTAAGGAATCATTTATTTCCTCCTATCAAGATTTTTCTTCCTGAATTTTCCTTTTGGCATTTTATATATAATGTGGCTGAATGTGGATCTCTTTGTTTTTATCTTAATTTAAATTTGAAGAGCTTTTAGATGTGTAGTTTAATGATTTTAAATAAACTGGGGAATTTATTTAAAACACATTTAAATAATGATGCACATTTGTAGTGCACATGTGATGTTTTGTTACACGAATATAATGTGTAATGATCAAATCAGGAAATTTGATGTATCCACCACTTCAATTATTTATTATTTCTCTGTTTTGGGTATCTTTCAATTCCTCTCTTACAGCTATTTAAAAATATATAAACATTGTTATTGACCATAGTCTCCCTACTCTGCTGCTGAACATTATAACTTATTCTATCTAAATATATGTTTGAACAAATGAATCAACTTCTTTTTATTCCTTGTCCCACCCACACAGTATGTTTCTACTTTCTATCCTCATGTGATGATCTTTATACTCTCTCACATATGAATGAGAACATGGGATGTATGTCTTTCCATGCCTGGTTTATTTCACTGAACATACAGACCTCTAGTTTCATCCATGTTGGTACAACAATAGGATTTTATTTTTTGTGACAAACTACTCTTCTATTGTGTATATACATTACACATTCTTATTCAATTTGTCTATTGATGGACATTTAGGTTAATTCCATATTTTAGCTGTTGTGAATAGTGCTGCAATAAACATGTAAGTGAAAAGATCTCTTTGATATACTGACTTCTTTTTCTTGGGATAAATACCTAATAGTTGGACTGCCAGATAATACAGTAGTTCTATTTTTAGTTATTAAAAACATTTCAATAGTGTTTTTCATAGTGGCTTTACTAATTTAGATCTCCACTAACAATGAATAAGAATTCACTTTTATCTGCATCGGGTTATTGGAATATTTATTAATAGCCATTCTAACTGGGCTAAGTTGAATTCTCATTTTGGTTCTGATTTGCATTTCTCTTATGATTAGTAATGTAGAGCTTTTTTTTTTCATTTATACCTGTTAACCATTTGTATGTCTTTTTTTGATAAATGTTTATTTATATATTAACTACTTTTTAAATTGTGTTACTTGATTATTTACTGTTGAGTTCTTAAATTCTGTGTACATTCTTGATATTCACTCGTTAGATAAATAGCTATTTTCTCTCATTAAATGGGTTGTTTCTTCACTCTGTTAACATCTTGCTTTGCTATGTAGAAGCTTTTATATTGTAATATAATCCAATTAGTCCATTTTTGTTTTTGTTGCCTGTGCCTTGGAGGTCTTAGCCATAAAAAGTTTGTTGAGACCAACGTCTTGAAGTGTTTTTTCTGATAGTTTTATAGTTTCTGGTGTCACATTTAAGTTGTTACTACTTATTGAGTAGATTTTTTTAATGTTAAGAGATAGAGGTTTAATTTTATTCCTTTGTACATTGATATATAATTTTTCCAGCATTATTTTTATGTTCTTGGTGCCTTGTCAAAAAATCAGATAACTTTACATATGTAAATTTATTTCTGGGTTCTACATTTTGTTTCTCTAGTCTATATGCCTTGTTTTTGCCAATGCCTTCATGTTTTTGTTATCCTAGACTTGTAATGCATTTTGAAGGCAGGTAGTATGATACCTCCAACTTTGTGTTTTTTACTCAGGATTGCCTTAGCTGTATAAATATTTTTGTTGTTGTTTCATACATAATTTAGATATTTTTAATTTTTGTAGAAAATTACATCAGTATTTTGATAGGAATTGCATTGAACATATATATTGCTTTGGGAAGTGTGGCCATTTTAATGGTATTAATTGTTCCAATTCATGAGCATGGAATGCTTTTTCATTTGTTTGTTTCTTCTTATATCTATTTCATTTGTATTTTGTAGTTTTCTTTTTAGAGGTATTTCACCTTCTTTGTTACATCTGTTTTGGAGTATTTTATTATTTTTGTAGCTATCGTGAATCCAATTCTTTTATTGATTCCTTTCTTAGATAATTCAGTATTGGTATACAGGAATTCTACTAATTTTTTAAGCAAATTTTATATCCTGACACTTTACTTACTCTATTTATTACATCTAGGAGTAATGTGATAGTCCTTAGATTTTTCTTGATATAAGGTCATAACATCAGCAAAGAAAACTATTTGAATTCATCTTTTTCAATTTTAATGACGTTTGTTTCTTTCTCTTGCCTGTTTGCTCTGACTAGGTCTAGTATTATATTGAAAAGGAGTATTGAAAGTGAGTATCCTTATCTCATTCCAGTTCTTAAAGGAAATATTTTTAGTGCTTCCTCATTCAGTATAAGCCGTGGGTCTGTTATATATGGCCTTTATTATGTTGAGATGTGTTCCTTCATGAAGGGATGTTAGATTAAATGCTTCCTCTGCATTTGTTGAGATGGTCGTATGATTTTTGTTATTCATTCTGTTAAATGATGTATCACATTTTTGTTGTTGTTGAGATGAAGACTTGCTCTGTCAGGCTGGAGTGTTGTGTGTGATCTTGGCTCACTGCAATCTCTGTCTCCTGGGTTCAAGCTATATGAGATTCTCCTGCCTCAGCCTCCCATGTAGTTGGGACTACAGGCTTGTGTCACCACGCCCAGCTAATTTTTGTATTTTTAGTATAGACAGGTTTTACCATGTTGACCTGTCTGTGTATCACATTTTTTTTAAATTTTCAAACATTTCATCATTCATGTATCCCTTGGATAAATTACACTTGATTATTGTGTATCATATTTCTAATGTGCTATCAGATTCACCTTGCTAGTGTTTTGTTGAGAATTTTTCCATCTATGTTCATCAGAGACATTGACATATAATGGTGTGTGTGTGTGTGCGTGTGTGTGTGTTTGGGTGTGTGTGTGTGTGTGGTTTTATTATGAGGTTGTTGCTGGCATTGTAGAATCTGTTAGGAAGAATTTTCTCTTCTACAATCTTTTGGACTAAATTGACAATATTGGTGTTAGTTCCAATCTTCAACTTTTATTTGTTGAAAAATTTTTAATTACTGAATAAATCTCATTACTTATTATTAGTCTGTCCAAGTTTTCTATTTCTTCTGGATTCAGTCCTGATGGGTTGTATTTTTCTAGAAATACATTCATTTTCTCTAAGATTTTTTTCAGTTTATTAGTGTATAATGGTTAATAATAATTTCTAATTATCTTTTTGTATTCTGTATTGTCAGTTGTAACATCTCATTTTTAATTTTCAGATTTGTTTATTGCGTCTTAGTCTATTTGTTTTTCTATTTTGTTTTGTGTTGCTTTTTTAGTCTTCGTTTTGTTTAGTTTTGTTCAGATTTTAATTAATTTCTCCATTTTGCTTATTTTTGGTTTGGTTTGTTATTAATTTTCTAGGTCCCTGAGGTGTATTATTAAAGTGTTAATTTAAAATCTTTCTACTTTTTAGACAAAGGTGTTTATTGCTATAAACTTCACTCTTAGCATTACTTCTGCTGTGTCCCATAGGTTTTCATGTTGTGTTATCATTTTCATTTGTCTCAATATTTTTTGCTTTCCATTTTAATTTCTTTTTGTCCCAATGGTCATTCAAGAGTATGTTGTTTAATATGCACGTATTTGTGTGGTTTTTGAAAATTCCCTTTTTATTGGTTTCTGGTTTTATTCCATCGTTGTCTGAGAAGTTGTTTGGTATAATTTCTTAAATTTGTTGAGACATATTTTGTATCCTAATATACGGGGTATCCTTGAAAATATTCCAACTGTTAAGGAGAAGAATGTAATACAAATGTCTTTTGGGTCCATTTGGTGCAATATGCAGTTTAAACTCAATGTAGGTTTTGTTGTGGTTGTTGTTAATATTCTATTTAGAATACCTAATACTGAGAGTGAGGTGTTCACATCCCAAACTATTAATGTATTGCAGTCTATCTTTCTCTTTAAACATTAGAATATTTGGGTTACATATCTGGCTGATTCTGTGTCAGGTGCAAATAAGTTTATAATTTTTTACATCCTCTTTTTCCGTTAAGTAAAAATATTTGCCCTTATTATTATTATTGTTTAATTAATTTATTTTTAATCAAATGTAAGTAGATCTCTTCTTACTTGGCTTTTGTTTTTGTTTGCATGGAATATTTTTTATACAAAAAAATTACTTATAGTTTAACATGTCTTTACAGGTAATATGAATTTCTTATTGGTAGCATAGTTGAGTCAGTATATAATTGTATTTTTGCTCCATTGAGTCAGTCTATCTCTTTTAAGTGATTAGTTTAATCTGTTTATATTCAATATTATTAGTAGTATATGAGGGCTTATTCCTCTTATTTTATAAATTAATTTCAGGTTCCTTTGTAGATTGTCTATTGTTTTCTTTCTCTGTTATTTTTTATTATTGTGGCTTGGTTGTCTTTTGGAGTGATAACATTTGGGCTATTTCTCTCCCTTATTCATGTATTTGCTCTAAATTGAGTTATATATTTTCATGAAGTTAGGTATCATTCTTTTACATCCAGGTGTTGGATTCCCTTAAGCATTTATTGTAGGGTTAATCTAATTTTAATGAATTTCCTTATATTTTGTTTCTCTGGGAAAGATTTTATTTTTTCTTTTAGCACTTTTAATATATCATCCTATTCTCTCCTGGACTGTAATTTCTGCTGAGAAATCAACTATCGGTAGGTTAGACATTCCCTTTATAAGTGACTAGATTTTGTTGTTGTTGTTGTTGTTGATTTCAGAATTTTCTTTTTGTGTTTGATTTTTGAAAGTTCAACTCCTATGGAATAAAACAATCTGGGAATCTCAGCTTTTTATACATGAATGTTCAAATGCTTTGCTAAAGTTGAAAAGTTTTTAACTACCATTTTGTTAAGAAGGTTTTCTATATTTTGTATTTTCTCTTTCACTTTTGGTACCTAAAAAATTTGACTATTTGGTTGCTTTATGGTGTCCCGTATCTCATATTGGCTTTGTTAATTTTTATTTATTTATTTATTTATATTTATTTTTGTGCTGCTGGTTTAAGAGACCTGTCTTTAAGTTCTGAAATTCTTTCTCTGCTTGATTTAGTAAACTGTTGAAGTTTTAGAATGTATTCTTAAAAATCTTTCAACGAATTCTATATTTTCATAATTTCTTTTAGGGTCTTTTTATGATATCTACCTTTTGGATAAACTTTGTATTTATATTTTAAATTATTTGTCTCATTTCTTTGTATTGTATTTCTGTATTCTCTTGCAAATCATTAAGCCTCTTTAGGGAAAGTATTTTAAAATCTTTTCATAGGATTTTATAATTTTTTACTGTAATCTTTTGTTCGAAAATTATCCTTTTTGTAAGCATTATATTTTATTGCTTTTCTTTTTTGTGTTTTTAAATTGATATTTGCACATCTTATCTAACAGCCACTTCCTCCAATTTTTAAAATTTGTTTTACCATGGTTTGGTGAGATTTAGTATAGTATGGGCAATGGTGGCCTCCCCTCAGAAAGGCATGGCTGCCTCTACCCAGCAAAGCCATGCATGAGGACAACTGCCGTAATATATCTAAAAAGTGTGATCTTTATCAAAATGTGTCTGGAAAGCAGGGCTTCCATACCAGTTTTCCAGGAGGGCAAAGCATTAAGCCAGAGAATTAAGCTTGAAACTTAAGGTCTAATAAAATTTTCCCCATTGGGTTTTGGACTTATTTAGAACCTTTCACTATTTTATGCTTTCCTACCCTACCTTCAGGAAAGAGAATTAATATTTCTTTCCTATTTCACCATTGGATTTTGAAAGCAAGTAGCACTGATTTCACAGGGGCTCAGTTGGAGAAAAAAATCATCTTAAAAAGAAATGTACTGGGGTAAAGGGGACAAAGATGTCCAAAAGGGAGCTTCCCCAGAGTACAGCTCCTACTGAGTGAGATACGGAATCAGGGCAATATCTGCATCTCTGAGTGAGGTATCGGGTTCATTCCAAAGGGAGTTGTTGAACGGCAGGATTAACCCAATATAAAGTGGTGAAAGCAGCCAAATGGGGGTGAGCCAAGGCAAGGTGGGGCACTACCTCACCTGGGAACTGTATCTGGCACAGAGGATCAGGGGCACTTCAGCTCCTTGGTACCCCATATCAAATACAGTGCTTCACTCTGAGACTTCGGCAGCACACAACCAAGGAAAATGCCATCTGGCTGAGAATCACCCCAAGTTGCAGACCTGGGCAACAGCCCAGGCCAGCAACCCCAGCCAGACCTGTGCCTTGTCAGTGCAGACCAGGACGGAGACTTGGGCTATCACTGAGAGGGCTTGTAAAAGGGAACTGTCTGTCTCACAGAAGGGAGAGTTAAAAGTATTGAGGAGGATACAGCCAGACAGGTCCCATCTTCACAAGATTCAGCAACTGGAATCCCTCTCCCAGGAGAGTTTTGCAGTTAACACACCAGACAGAGCTCCATCTGGGGGCAGTGGGCTTGGCAGATGGAAAGAAGCTCGCCATTGATAAGGTGGGTCTAATCCCACTGGCATAAGCAGAGACCAGGTGAAGAATAAACAGCAGCCTGGCTGAGAATAAGGCAGCCCAGCAGCACCTCCACAGGCAGACAATGGACAGACTGTCTTAAGTGGTACACTGACACCTGTGTTTTATTAAAAAAAAAAAAAAAGAAAAGAAAAAAAAAGTCTCATGCAGGAGAAATAACCCCAACTTTAACCAAAAGGACATCCACTCAGAGATCCCACCAAAAATCACCAACTTCAAAAATCAAAGATAGATAAATCTATGTAGATGAGAAGTAACCAGTGCAAAAAGGACAAAAGCATCAAAGTCCAGAGCACCTCTCCTTCCTAGAGAGATCACAATGACTCACCAGCAAGGTAAAAAAACAGGTCAGATAATGATTTTGATGAGCTGACAGAAGCAGGCTTCAGAAGATGGTTAATAACAAAGTTCTCTGAGCTAAAAGAACATGTTCTAACCCAATGCAAAGAAACTAAGAACCTTGAAAAAAACTATAGATGAAATGCTAACTAGAATAACCAGCCTAGAGAAGAATATAAACGACTTGAAGGAGCTGAAAAACACAGCACAAGAACTTCGTGAAGCATACACAAGTCTCAATAGCCAGATCGATCAAGAAGAAAAGATATCAGAGATTGAAGATCAACTCAATGAAATAAAACAAGAAGGCAAGAAAAGACAGAAAAGAGTGAAAAGGAATGAACAAAGCTTCCAAGAAATATGAGATTATGAGAAAAGACATAATCTATGCTTGATCAGTGTACCTGAAGAGGATGGGGAAAAAGAATCCAAGCTGGAAAACACTCTTCAGGATATTATACAGGAGAACTTCTCTTACCTAGCAAAGCAGGCCAATATTCAAACACAGGAAGTACAAAGAACACCACAGAGATACTCCTCAAGAAGAGCAACCCCAAGGCACATAATCATCAGATCTGTGAGGGTTGAAATAAAGGAAAAAATGCTAAGGGCAGCCAGAGAGAAAGGTTGGGTCACCCACAAAGGAAAGTCCATCAGATTCACAGCAGACCTTTCAGCAAAAACCCTACAGGCCAGAAGAGAGTGGGGGCTAATATTCAACATTCTTAAAGAAATGAAATTCGAACCTAGAATCTCATATCTAGACAAACTAAGCTTCATAAATGAAGGAGAAATAAAATCCTTTATGGACAAGCAATTACTGAGAGATTTTGTCACCACCAGACCTGCCCTATAAGAGCTCCTGAAGGAAGCACTAAACACAGGAATAAACAACCAGAACCAGCCACTGCAAAAATGAACCAAATGGTAAAGACTAATGACACAATGAGAAAACTGTGTTGACGAATGGGCAAAACAAACAAACAGTAAAAAAATGGCAGGATCAAATTCACACATAACAATATTAACATTAAATGTAAATGGCCTAAATGCCCTAATCAAAAGACACAGACTGGCAAACTGGGTAAAAAGTCAAGACCCATCAGTCTGGCAAACTGGATAAAAATCAGATTGGCAAACTGGGTAAAAAGCAGACCAATCTCACACATAAAGACAGACTCAAAATAAAGGATGGAAGAAGATATACCAAGCAAATGGAGAACCAAAAAAGAAAAGCAAGGGTTGCAATTCTAGTATCTGACAAAATGGACTTTAACCCAACAAAGATCAAAAGAGACAAAGAAGGGCATTACATATGGTGAAAGGGTCAATACAACAAGAAGAGCTAACTATCCTAAATATATATGCACCCAATACAGGAGTACTGAGGTGCATAAAACAAGTTCTTAGTGACCTACAAAGAGATTTAAACTCCCACACAATAATAGTGGGAGGCTTTAACACTTCACTGTCAACATTAAACAGATCAGTGAGACAGAAAATCAACAAGGATGCCCAGGACTTCAATGCAGGACTGGAACAAGTGGACCTAATAGACATCTACAGAACTCTCCACCCCAAAGCCATAGAATATACATTTTTCTCAGCAACACATGGCACTTACTCTGAAATTGACCACATAATTGGAAGTAAATCACTCCTCAGCAAATGCAAAAGAACAGAAATCATAACAGTCTCTCAGACCACAGAGCAATTAAATTAGATCTCAGGATTAAGAAACTAACTCAAATCCACACAACTTCATGGAAACTGAACAACTGGCTCCTGAATGTTGACTGGATAAACAATGAAATGAAGGCAGCAATAAAGATGTTCTTTGAAACCAATGAGAATGAGAACACAATGTACCAGAATCTCTAGGACACATTCAAAGCAGAGTCAAGAGGGAAATTTCTAGCAATAAATGTCCACATGAGAAGCGAGGAAAGATCTAAAATCAACACCCTATTGTCAAAGTTTAAAGAGCTAAAGGAGCAAGATTTAAAAAAAAAAAAAGAAAGAAAGAAAGCTAGCAGAAGGCAAGAAATAACTAAGATCGGAGCAGAAATCAAGGTGATAGAGACATACAAGTTATTAATTTTATAATTTCGAGGTTTTCTGATGTTATTAGCATTGTGGCAACATTCTCTTTGATACCCTAAACATCAGAAAATAACACTTGAATTTACCTATAAGATATGCAATGTTTAGCCTTTTCCAATTTCTCCAACAGCACTTTAGTCCACTTCTTTCAACATACTCCCCCAACAGCATGCTATGTTTTTTGACACATAGTTTATCAAAGTTTAATTATTTTCATCACAGATTCTTGACTTACTCTGATATTACTAACTTAAATGCTCTTTTCAAATCCCTTCACCCAGTTAACTCTTGTATATAATTAAGATTTGAATCCAAATATTGTATCATTCTGGGGTCTTCAGAAAAACAGAACAAAAAGGAAACATGGATAGGATTATAAAAAACTAGCTCACATAGTTATGGAAACTGAGAAATCACAATATCTTCAGTTGGCAAGCTGGAGATGCAGAATAGCCAATTGTATAGTTTCAGATCAAATATAAACACCTGAGAACCAGGAGAACCAATGTTGTAAACTCTAGTCTGAGTCTGAGTCTGAGGCCAGAGGCAGAAGACTAATGTCTCAGCTCAAAAACAAAGAGAGAAAGAAAATAATTCTTTACACAGCCTTTTGTTGTATTAAGGACTTCAAAAGACTGGATGAAGGTCATATACCTTAGGAAAGGCAATCTGTTTATTCAGTGTACTGATTCAAATGTTAATCTCATCCAAAAACACACTCGAATACACACTCAGAATGATGTTTAACCAAAGATCTGGGGAACTCTGCTTGAGTCCAATTGACACATAAATGTGGCAATCACAGTTTCACATCTTTTCAATTTAGCACCCATACACACCTCCTTAAATAATACTAAATCTCTAATTGAATATGATAACAAGGTCTGAATCCACTTAACATAATATAGGTATCCAGCATACAACTGAAAACACCTATTAATATGTGTTTTCCTCAGAATAAAAAAGATAGATTATGTCTTGTTTGTTTTTGTTCTTGATGTATTGTACACTAAATAAAATAAAGTAAAATTGACAGCACCTTACTTTGATAACAAGTGCATATCTCTCATGTCACATAACAAAGGAACAAGAAAGATAAGGAAACAATTATATTTGCATATATATATGTTTGTATGGATACATTCATGACAAAATAAGAAGAAATACTCATGAAAATTAGAGTCCTCATTTCTTGAATGAGGAACGATCATACAGACATAGTTGAAATTTGTAACTACTCTTCTCCACTATCCATTTTCTATTCCCTTTGACTTCAGAAAACAGCTCAATTAATTGTAGATATTTATCTGGTAGAGTGACTCAGTATTTACTGAAAGTTCTGGGCCACTAGTAGCCCTGCAAAAATTATGTAGTTGCAGTTTTCCATTAATATGGATGACATGGTCTGGTACAACTAAGATATCCTCAGAGATCTTCTGAACCATAAACTTACTCTTCCTTGTCTCCATTATGAAGCAACAGTCCAATTACCTTTGGTAGTCAGGAGCAATCACTTCTGCCAGCACCGTAACACCCTTCTTTGCCTGTTGACTCAGAGGCATGAGGAGTTAAAAGTGGCCAGGCAGAAGGCTTAACATCCAATTCAATAGAAATATTGTTGTCTCACCCAGTGGAAATATTCTTCTCTCTGGAACTAAGGCCACTAGGCCAGTAGAGCATAAAGTCATAGAAAGAGGAAGAAAATATTTTTCTATTGGGCACTGAGGTACGTGAGTGGTTTCAACTTCCATTTCTATCTCTTGATTCCTAGACCCATAATTCCTAGGTATGGAAGAAACATTACCATATCTAGAATGCTGATTTAGAACATATATAGTATCCTGGAGAACCATGTTTAAACCCTGCCAGGTATTGTCACCTAGACAGTGCTGTAGTTAAGTTGTTAAAAGGCCACTTTACTATTCTATTAAACCTTAGTTGCTTAATGATGGTGGGAACACGGTAAGAGCAGTGAATTTTATAGACCCAATATAGCACTTCTTTTGCCATAAAATCAGTTTATTCACCAGAAGCATACTGTGTGGAATATCATGATGATTAATAAAGCATTCTGAAAGTTCATTAATGTCAGTTTTGGCAGAATTATTGCAAGCAAGGAAGCCAAATTCATATCCAGAGTAAGTTTCTATTACAGTGAAACAAAACACTACTCTTTCTATAATAAGATAGACATAATTAACTTGTTACCAGGTAGCTGCTGAATCATTCTAAAAAATGGCCACATACTAAGGATTCAATGTTGGTTTCTGCTACTGGCTGATTGATCATTTGTCCATGGCCACAGCCAGTTTGGGCTTGTTGAATAAAGTTTATATTGTTGAACCAATGCATAACCTTTATCTCTGTCACCATAGACACTTAGTTTAAGAGCAGGAACGGCTGCGGTTGAGAAAAGAGATGACTAGTATCCAAGTGTAATTATTTAAATCCTCCACTGATGAGGTAATCCTTTGTTGAGCATTCACAGGGGACACAAATATGTTTACTTTTTTTTTTTTTTTGCCCATTTAGGAAGGTGTATCCGCATATCTCTTCTCCTAATTTCTTTGTCAGCATTTTTTACCTTATGTTTGCATGGTTTGGATGTGGTTTGTCCTTGATAGAACTCACGTTCAAATTTAATTGCCAATATGATCATGTTGGGAGGTGAGGACTTTAAGAGGTTATTAGATCTGTGAAATAAACAAATTTATTTCTTGTAAGATTGGGTTAGTTCTTGTAGGAGCAGGTTGTTACAAAAAAAAAAAAAATCACCCCTCATGTTTTGTCCTTTTTGAACTCCTGCTTCCCCTTCTACTTCTCCGACATCTTATGACACAGCACAAGACCCTCACCAGAAGCCAACCAGATGTGGATGCCTAATCTTGCACTTTACAGCCTCCAGAATTATGAGCCAAAATAATTTTATTTAAAAAATAAACCACCTAATCTCAAGTATTCTGTTAACACAACAAAAACCAGGAAGAGACAATATTTCTCTCAAGTCCCTGGCCATCCAGACAACTATCGGCCACAGTCCATTAGTTGGTATATTTTAATATCTAGTCATTTCTCTTACCAAGAAAAGTAAACAACCAGGTACACTGCACAAAGTTTTGTCAACTAAAAGAACTTTCATTCACTATCATTTCTCAGGGATGTGCAAGAAAGGCACTATAAACTTGTAGCTGTTTATTTTGGATGATATTTATAAATTGCACGGAACTATCTGAAAATAAGACTCATTATTTTTCATCTGTCAACTAGTTGCAGAGGAATCCTTATGAGGCCATAGTGCAGGTTGGAAGAGAGAAAGCAGTGTAGCAGGAGTGGGAATCATGAACATTTCGGTCACTTTTTCATGTAACATACTTATGTGTTCAGGACCTGCTCAGGCCAAATCATGTATATACTACTTCCCATTTGATTAAAGAATGCTTAATCAGTGGATACCAAAATTTGTAGTTTTCTGGGTGAGATAGTATCAGGTTTATGATGGGCAGCTCAGGCCACTTGGTAACTTGGTGACCCATGGTTAAGTTTTAATCTCTACCAGACTCAGTAGCAAGCCAAGAGCTTTAACTTGAAAAGAGAGTAGTTATCTACAGATGAAGGTAAAGCATTGCTCCCAAATCCTAAAGGCTTAAACTATAATTTATATATATAGATATCTACTTAAGACTCAAAACAACTTATATATGTGCCACTGACACCAAGCATCATTGGATGTGCTGAATCTTATGGTCCAAGTGGCAGAGCATCTTACACACTAGCCTGGACCTTTTGAATAGTCTTTCTTATTCTGAACCCTACTCAAAACTGGCAGCTATTTAAGTCACTAAGTAAATAGACCAGACAAATGCATCCAAATGAGGAATATGATGCCTTTTAAATTTAAATAGGACCACTAGATGTTGAGCCTTTTTTAGGTTATAGGAGAGGCCAGATGCATCATTTTAACCTTCAGCTTAGACAGAATAATTTGACATACCCTACAACACTGGATTCATACAAATTTCACTAAGGTAGAAGGCCCTGATTCTTCATCAGATTTATTTCCAACACTGACATGCGAGGATCCAAACTATGTTGAATGTAGTTGCTATTTCTTACTCACTCCAATCAGCATAATGTCATCAATGTAATGAATCAGTGTGTTATCTTATGGAAGAGGAAGGTCATCAAGGTCCTTGAAAACTAAATTAAGAAATAAGACTGAAGAGTTTATATACATTAGAGGTAGGACAGTGGATGTGTATTGCTGATCTTGCCAGCTGAAATCAAACTGTTTCTGATACACCTTATGACAGGTTAGGATAAAAAGGCATTTTCCAGGTAATTAGCTACATACCATGTGACCAGAATGTGCTAATTTTTTTCAAGCAATGAAATTGCATTTGGTGCAGCAGCTGCAATTAGAATCAACGTTTGGTTAAGCTTACAGTAATTCCCTGTCAATATTCAAGATTTCCCTGTCTTTTTCACAGGACAAATAAGACATTTGAATAGGAATATTTCCTGCATCTCTCAGGTTTTTGAGAGTGGCACTAATCTCTGTAATATCTTCATGAATGCAGTATTGCTTTTGATTTATTAGTTTTCTAGGTAGAGGCAGCTCTAATTGCTTCCACTTTGTCCTTCTTATCGTAATAGCCCTCACTCCACAGGTCAGGAAACCAAATATGAGAATTCTACCAGTTGCTGAGTATATTTATTTCAGTTTTGCATTCTGGGACAAGAAATATAATCACAACCTGGGATAAAAGATACACTGTTCCCACGTAGAAGTAGATGTGAGCTAAAAATCCATTGAAATCCTGACATCCATAAGTTCCTATTCTGACCACTAGACCACAGTGATATTTTGAATTTCCTGAAATAAATGTCAGTTCAGATATAGTAGCGAGTAGAAAAAAGATTAACAGTATAATTTTGCCATATCCCAAAGTTCTTCCTCAAGTCAACTCAGCCTCCTCCACTCCACTAGAGAGATTCTAAGTCTGTCAGCTAACTTCAGTGTGGGAATTCATTGAGAGGCAATGACTCTCTGTTTATATAATGTGAGTGTCACCACTTGTCCTTTGAGACTGTACCATCCAATTACTGATGTTACATTTAAGATTCCCAATTAAGTGACTTCATTTCCCAATGTAAGGTCTTGTCTATAGTGATGAGTGATTACAAAGTTCATCTAAATTGGTGATGCTTTCTTTACAAATATATTGTACCTAGTATTTCTGAAAAGTATGTCTTCTGGACCCTCTAATGGTGGGACAGTATTAAATGAAAAATCCACTCCAACATACTAATATTCCATAGACTTTGAATACCTTCTTTTACATTAAACCAAGGAATCAGCTTTTCTAATTCTCTTACTGCAGGACATCTTTTGAGCCATGTCTCAGCTAATAAATCAAAGAAACCATTAAAGCTTTTTCTGACTTCCTGAGCTGGAATATTTAATGCAGAATCTGTGCTTAATGAGCTCGTATTAATGAATTTGGCCTGATCTAACTTTATGTTCCTTTCACCACTATACCCCACACTCAATATACATTCTCATGTTTATTCCCCTGATTTCTGTCTATATGTATTATATAACTCAAGTAATTCATTTGGAATATAGTGCAACTCCTCTTGAGTCACACTTACCTTTATGCACCTGCTGAGATTTGAGTTTAGTTACAGGTCTAGAAACAAAGAGGTATCATGAAAGTCCATCTTGAGGAAAATCAGCATTATATTGTATGGCTACTGCCTGGGAAGGCCATTACAGTTTCCTTAGGAAATTTAAGGGTTAATCTCCTCAAACAGGTGTAGAGGGGCTGCTACCACTAAGGCCGCAGAGCTTGCTTCTTCTGGGGTTTTGTAGGCTGTTTCTGCTCTTGGGGGATACATCCACTGGGAGTGAGGAGGTCTCCTCTACTGACAAAGAAGACACATCAAAATTCAGGAGCTCAATATTCCCAATTTTGCCAGAGTGTTTCCCTGCATCCTCATTTCAAATTACAGGGTCATATTATTTTCCAATCAATGCCCACTTTTTAGCCTTTTTAGCAATAGACACACTGTAATATTGGGGATTCTATTTGTTATTCAGCCAGATACAGGATAAGACTGGTATTTTAAGCAATTTCAACATCGTGGTTATGAAATAAGAGTTTCCTTCATGGAGCACAAAGAAGGTCATTTATGTGGTGCTTTAGCTGGGAATTTAAATCCCTGAGCTCATTTTTTATTTTCTCACTTATTCTAGAAACATTAAAAGTAATCATGCAACCTCATTATGTTTGTTAGTATTCCAAAAATACTTCCAAGGCTAGTACGAACAGTCACCCAGCTCCCTGCTTCTTATAGGTGGTTGATTGGGAGTATCCAATAAAGATATTTTGAACATCTCTATTGCCACACTATTTCATGTGCTATCAGTTCTCTCTTTACTACTGGAAATATAGCCATGGCCTTTTAAAATCTAATTAGACTAAAAGGCAATTTCCAGAAACTCCAGAACCAATTTTAAAAACTCACCTTTAAAATTATCTTCCTGTAAAACCACTCTTGATACCAACATCTGTAATAGTCTGAGTTCTTCTAAGAAACAGAACCAATTGTGTGTGTGTGTGTGTGTGTCTGTGTATGTATTTGCACATGCGTGTGTGAATGAGTGTTTGTGTGCATGTATGTATAAAGTCATTTATTACAATAAATTGTTTCACACAATTATGAAGGTAGACGAGTACCAAGATCTGCCTTTAGCAAGTTGGAGAAACAGGAGAGCTGTGGCATAGTTCCAAGTAGACTCTGAAGACTTGAGAACCAGGACAGCAAATGGTGTAAGTTTCAGTCTGAGTCCAAGTCTGAAGGCAGAAGAAGACCAATGTCCCAGCCTGAAGGCAGTCAGGCAAAAAGAGTATTTTTTTTCTTACGCAGCCTTTTGTTCTATTCAGGCCTTAAAATAACTGGATGAGGGCCATTCACATTGAGGAGAACAATATGCTATATCAATTTACAAATAAAAATGTTAATGTTATTCATGAAGACCCTCACAGACACACCCCAAATTATGTTTAACCAAATATCTGGGCACCCCATGGCCCAGCCAAATTGACACATAAAGTTAATGACCACAAATATTGCTACTTCCTCCAGGTAATGCTGACATTAAAAGCCAGTGTCAGTTCTCTCTTATATGCCTTTATAGAATCATGCAATTCCTTGTGGTTGGATCATGCCTCTGAATTTTATTTGCATGTGAGTATGTGTAATAATTTAATTAATGTATTTCTGCCTGCCTATATTAGTAATTTCATGAAAGAAGAGTCCAGTCTTTCTTAGTTTTACATTTAGCTCCCAGTGTGTGTGTGTGTGAGACACAAAACAAGCACTGAAGAATAACTGTTTAATAAATTACTGAATATCTATGTGAGTGTCTGAGTTTCAAGACTTTTAATATTGTACTTTATGTAACATGTTTGTGATATGACATAAGGGAATGTGTAGCTGTCAATAATATAATAACCAGAGATATGAGATTAAAAGCTCCCAGGAACTGAATACTAGCAGGAGATAAACAGATTTAGTCTAAGAGTCAAGAAATAAAGTTGCATGATTAAGACGAATGGGAGACAACATGAGATGTGGAAGGGAATTTCCAGAGACAGTTGATATTCAAAAACCAGTAATCAAGTACTAAAATGCAGATATTAACAGAAAACAGAGGAACAGGTAGTAAACACTGGGATATATGACCTAACTCAATTGAAGAGTAAATTTTGGCTAAATATTTTGCTTGGTTGAATGTTTATTATTTTATGAGTAATGTATGTTTATTTGCAAAATTTGGAAAATACTGAAGAGTTGAATAAAGATAATAAAAATTATCAAAAAGCTTACTACATTGCTTTGCCAATGTTGACATTGTGTTTTAAGTTTTTTTCAATTTTGTAGCTATATATTAATATTTAAACCTCATTAAATTAATTACACACATATATGTGTGTTTCTGTGTATGTGTGTGTAAAATAATCCTCACGTATATGTCCTTTTAACTTTAATATAAATAAGGAAAATATATATGACACAAATAAAATTACACTATTTAAAAACTTTTTTCTATTATAAAATATTATGATCTTTACAAAAATATTATTTTAATGGCCAGAAGGTGCTCTATTGTGCAGGCAAATCACAATTCATTTAACCATTCCCTTATTGTTAAATATTTGGGTTTATTGAAGTATGAAGCAGCTTTTTTAATCATAACTAGTAAAGTCTTAGTACAAATCTATGAATGCCCATGGAACAAGAAAGCTGTAGATATGATAGAATCTGAAATATTGTGTAAACATATTTTTATTTCTATGTTTTCTCACATATTTTCATTCTAATTTGCCGATAGATTTTTTTTACCAAGCAAAAAATTCATTCGTGAAGCTGTGGACTGTTGTTTTTCATCTGTTATTTTGGATCTGGAAAGAATTGTTTTCTAACACTGTCTATTCTAATGCATTTTCTACCACAATTTTCAACTCCTTCCCTAAACATATTTATTCTGAGAAAAACAAATACATCTATTTGATGAGTCTTTCTCCTCTAATTACATAATAAATTTATTTCTTATTGTAATGGAATAAAATGGTCTAAGAAGGCAAAAAGATGCTTTCTAACAACACTATTATTCAATAATTCATTGTGGGTCATATACAATATAAAAATACAAGCAAATACATTATGAAGAAGGAAGAATACTGCCTTCTCTTTACAGACAACATTATTAGCTATTCCAAAAACCAAAATATTAAACTAAAGTTGAAAGAGCTCATATCAATCAGAACACCTGATAAAAAATAAGTCAAAATCATTAGCTTCTCTATATTCTAGAAATAACAATTAGAAGATATACTGAAAATGGAGTAAGATATTTTCTTCACAATAAAAACAAAAATACAAAATATCTTGAAATAATCTTAACTGAAATATAAAATAATATGGATAATCAATTTTTAAATACTAAAGATTTAAAACATAATGACTAAATGGAGGCATATACGTTTATCAATAACATATTGTGTTAATTCTCCATGAATTAATCAATAAATGCAATCCCAATCACACTCAAAAGATTTTTATGAACCCTGAAATATGATTTTAAAATAAATATAAAATACTGAAGGAAATCCAAGAAGTGTTTGCATTAGAACAACAAAGGACAATGCTTGTAAACAATACCAATTAAAATAATATAGTATTGATAAAAAAATAAATCAATTGAAAATAATAGGCCATAAAACAAAACCCCAGAAAACTGGGAGAGGAAACACAAGGGACAGTGAACACTGAAACTGCAGGCTGATCATCTTAGAAACCACACCAGGATCTATCAAGGCAACTGGGGAAAATGCAGAGAGAGAAGAACAAAGCTGAGCATCAGCCTGCCTGGGTTCCACTCAGAGCCAGGAGAATCTTCTAACAGGGATGAGTGATTGAGAACCCCCATGGGGAATTACACTCTCCACAGGTACCTGTTAAAGAATAGGAATGAAAGAATCCCCTGCCACCCCATGCAACCCCACTTAACATAGCCACTGATAGGCAGGCAATGCCTGGAAGAGCTTCTGGCAATTACAATTATTGTTCCTGCCTCTGTGAGAACTCAGCTGGAGGGCACAGCTTCCTGTTGTTCTGAGAAACACTGGGATGACCGAGGAGGCAACTCCATCCAACTTGGCCACTAATAGACAAGCAATACCTGCTAAAGCTTCTGGCCCAGAATTCTTGCTCACGTGGGAACTCAGCTGGAGAGCACAACATTCTTTCACCCAGGGAAATATCTGGATGGCAGGGTACATTACTGTCCCACCCACCCCCACCCCCTACTGATAATTAGGTGGGCAATGTCTGCTAAAGCTACTGGTCTAGTGGTCCTGCTTCTGTGTGAATGCAGGTAGAGGGCACAGGTTCCCAGGAAACACCCAAACAGCAGAGCACACAACCCCACTTTTCCCCATCACTGATAGCCAGGGAGCCACTTCTGCTAGAGCTTTAGGCCCAGCAGTCCTATTTCTGTCTGAATTGACTGAGGGGTGAAACCTCTAGTTACCCTGGAAACACCTGGATAGCAAGGTAAATGACTCCACGGACCCCTACGTCCCATACTCAGGTCACACCTTCTAGAGATTTCAACTCTGTGGTCCAGGTTCTGCCTCAACTCTGCAGGCAGGTGAAATCTAGTGTTTTCCAAAGAAGCACATGGAAAGCAAATAAGGTCTGAGCTGGCAAGGATACAGCTTGTCTGCCAACTGCAGCCCCAGCCTGAAGGAGCCCTGTGGACCAAAACACCCAGCAAAGAAACACAGGTATGGAGAAAGTAATCATAAGGGGCTCTTCCAAGATGCAGGAGCAGACTAGAAATTAAAGCCAGTCTACTGAACCCACCTTATACCATAATCAAACCCCCTTCAAAGAAGAAAAAAATCAATTTGAAAAACAACTACTTCAAGGCCGGCCATGGTGGCTCACACCTGTAATCCCTGCACTTTGGGAGGCAGAGGAGGGCAGATCATGAGGTCAGGAGTTCGAGACCAGCCTGACAAACATGGTGAAACTCTGCCTTTACTAAAAATACAAAATTTAGCTGGGAGTGGTGACACACACCTGTAATCCCAGCTACTCAGGAGGCTGAGGCAGGAGAATTGCTTGAACCCAGGAGGTGGAGGTTGCAGTGAGCCAAGATTGTGCCATTGCACTCCAGCAATCATGCCGCTGCACTCCAGCCTGGGTAACAGAGCAAGACTTTGTCTTAAAAAAAAGAAAAGAAAAGAAAAAGAAAAAGAAAAAGGAAATAAAAAGAAAAACAACTACTTCAAATATTAAAGGAACATCAGGCCACACAAATGAGAAAAAAAAAAAGGTATAAGAACTCTGGCAACTCAGAAAGCCAGAGTACCATATTCCTTCCAAAGAGCTACACTAGTTCCCCAGAGAGGTTTATTAACAGGGCTAAAATGGCTGAAATGACAGAAATAGAATTCACAATATAGATAGAAATAAAGATAGTTGAAACAGCCATTATAAAAAAGAACCAAACAGATCTGATAAGGCTGAAAAGCACACCACAGGAATTCCATAATAAATATGCAAATATTAAGAGGAGGTAAGACCAAGGTGAGAACAAAACCTCAGTGCTCAAAAACTGGCTTTCTGAAATATCTCAGTCAGACAACAATAAACAAAAATATTTAAAAGAGTAAAAAAACTGGAGAAATATAGGATTATGTAAAGAGATCAAACCTATGACTTATTGGCATCCCTGAAAGAGACGGAAAGAAAGCAAGTAACATGGAAAACACCTTTTATAATATCATCTATGGAAAGTTTTCCAACCTTGCTACTAAAGCCAACACTCAAATCCAGGAAATACAGGGAACTCATGTGAAATATCACACAAGAAGACCTCCCTCAAGAAACATAATTATCAGATTCTCCAAGGTCAAAATGAAAGAACAAATATTAAAGACAGCTAGGGAGACGAACCAGCTGTCTTACAAAGAGAATCACATCAGATTAACAGCAGACATTTCAGCAGAAACTCTAAAAGCCAGAAGACATTGGGGGCCTATATTCAATACTAAAGAAAATAAATTTCAAGAAAGAATTTCATAGGCAACCAAACTAAGCTTCATAACTAAAGAAGAAATAAGGTCCCTTTCAAAGAAGCAAATGCTGAGAAAATATATTACCACCCGACCTACCTTACCAGAGGTCCTGAAAGAAGCAGTAAATATGGAAAAGCAAGGCCATTATCAGCCACTACAAAAACACACTTAAGTGCACAGACCAGTAACAATATAAAGCAACACCCAAACAAGTCTGTATAATAACCAGTCAACAACATGATAGCAGGGTCAAATTCACAGATATCAATACTAACCTTGAATGTAAAGAGGTTAAATGCCTGAATTAAAAGGGACAGAGTAATAAGCTAGTTAAAGAAGCAAGATCTAATGGTATGTTGTCTTAAAGAGACCCATCTCACATGCAGTAACATTCATCCACTCAAAATAAAGGGATGGGGAAAAAGTCTACCAAGCAAATGGAAAACAGAAAGCAAGCAGAGGTTGCAATTCTAATTGCAAATAAAATGGACTTTAAGCCAGCAAAGATCAATAAAGGCAAAGAAGGGTGTTATATAATGATGAAAGCTTCAATTCGACAAGAAGACCTAATTATTCTAAATCTATATGCACTCAACATAGGAGCACCCATTTCAATAAAGCAAATTCTTAAAGACATGCATGGAGACTTAGATTTCCACACAGTAATAGTGTAAGACTTTAGCATCCCTATGACAGTATTATACAAATCATCAAGGCAGAAAGTTAACAAAGATAATGAAAACCTGAACTCAATACTTAACCAAATGGACATAATAGACAAAACTCTCCAACCAAAAACAACAGAATGTACATTCTTTTCATCACCACATGACACATACTCCAAGATCAACCAAATATTTAGACATAAAGCAATACCCAGCAAATTCAAAGGGATTGAAATCATACCAACCACCCTCTCAGGCCACAACACAATAAAAATTAAAATCAATACTAAGAAAATTACTCAGAACTATAACATTATATGGAAATTAAACTTCTTCTGAACGACTTTTGGGTAAACAATAGAATTAAGGCAGAAATCAAGAAGTTCTTTGAAATTAATGAGAGCAAAGGTACAATATAGCAGAATCTTTGGGACACAGCTAAGGCAATGTTAAGAGGGAAATTTATAGCACTAAACATTGACAGCATAAAGTTAGAAATATTTCTAATTAAAATCTAATATCACCACTAGAACTAGAGAAGCAAGAGCAAATCAACCCCAAACCTAGCAGAATACAATTAGTAACTAAAATCAGATCCAAACTGAAATAAATTGAGACATGGAAAACAGTGTGAGAGATCAACAAATTCAGGAGATGATTCTTTGAAAAAATTCGTAAGATAGATACACCACTAGCTAGGCTTACAAAGAAAACAATAGAAGCTCCAAATAAACAGAATTAGAAATAACAAAGGGGATGTTAGCAGTGACCACACAGAAATAAAAAGAAAAACCATGAGAGACTATATAAACACCCCTATGCATAAAAACTAAAAAACACAGAAGAACAAGATGAATTCCTGGACACATACACAATCCCAAGACTGAAACAAGAAGAAATTGAAACTCTGAACAGACCAATACCAAGTTCTGAAATTTAATCAGTAGTAACTAATCTACTAACCAACAAAAGGCCAAGACCAAATAGATTTATAGCTGAATTATACCAGACGTACAAAGAGCTGTTGCTATCACTACTGAAGCTATTCCAAAATAATGAAGAGTAGGAGCCTCTTCCCAACTCATTCTATGAGTCCAGTATCATCCTGATGCCAAAACCTAACAGATAAACAAACAAAAAACAGCAATAAGCAAAACACAAAAACCACTTCAGGTCAATGTTTATGATGAACATAGATGCAAAAATTTTGAACAAAATAACAGCCAACCAAATCCAGCAGCACAAAAATAAGCTAATGCACCATGGACTACTATGCAGCCATTAAAATTAACAAGCTTATGTCCCTTGCAGCTACTTGGATAGAGCTGGAGGCCATTATCAGAAGCCAATTAACACAGGATCAGAAAACCAAATATTGCATATTCTCAGTTATAAGTGAAAACTAAACAGTGAGAAGGTATGAATGCTAAAAAGGGAACAACAAACACAAACACGGGTATACTTGAGGATGGAGGGTGGGAAGAGGGACAGGATCAGAAATAATGCCTATTGGGTATTATACTTATTACCCGACTGACAAAAATTATCTGTATTCCAAACCCCTGTGACTCAGTTTACCGACACAGTTTACCTACTCAGTAAACCTACTCAGTTTACCTGCACATGTACCACTGAATCTAAAGGTTAAAAGCATAATAATTGAGAAACAAAAAGATATACATATCTCATTTCAGCATAAGGCAATGTTTCAAGCTAGTAAGAAAATTTAAAGACTTTATTAATGATTTGGGAAAAAAATCGATTAGCTAAAACAAAAAGAAAAATAGCATGAACTCATTTCAAGTGGCTATTAATATTGCAATTAAATAAAATTTTAGAATAGGTTTTGATCCATAAAATCCATAGACATAAAAACATTACAAAGGGTGAAATAAGCAACTTAAAAATTCAGAGTTTATAAAACAATTGACAGGTTTAAATGATAAAGACATAACTTTATTTTTTGTCATGAAAGACATTACGATAAGATAAGTAATTTTAACATAAAATATTAATTAGAATTAATTATAATGACAGGAAAGTAAATAAAATAAGAAAGAAGATTCAAATAAGCTCAATTAGAAATGAAACTGGAGATGTTACAACTGATACCACAGAAATACAAGATCACCCAAGGCTAATATGGACACCTTTACTACAAAACTTAGAATATCTAGAAGTTATGGATAAATTCTTTGAAATAGTCAACCCTCCTAGATTAAATCAGAATTAGAAACCCTGAACAGACCAAAAATAAACAGCAAGAGTGAATCAGTAATAAAAATAATTTGCCCACATGAAAAATCCAGTATGAGATGGATTCACAGCTGAATTATATTAGACATTCAAAAAGGTCTCAAAAAAAAACCCTACAAAATATTACTGAAAGAAATCATAGGTGACAGAAACAAATGAAAACACATCCAATGCTAACGGATGGGTGGAATCACTGTTTAGAAAATGGCCACACTGCTCAAAACAGTCTACAGATTCAATGCAATTCTCAACAAAATACCATCATCATTCTTCACAGAACTAGGAGAAAAAATTCTAAAATTCATATAAAATCCAAACTCAGCCCACATAGCAAAAGCAATTTTAAACAAAAAGAACAAATCTGGAGACATCACATTACAAAACTTCAAATTACACTACTAGTCTATAGTTACCAAAACAGCATGGTACTGGTACAAATAGAGTAATGTAGACCAATGGAACAGAATATAGAACCTAGAAATAAAACCAAATACTTACTGCCAACTGATATTCAACAAAACATACAGAAACATATAGTTGGGAAAGGACACCTGATCTAATAAATTGTGCTGGGAAAACTGGTAAGCCACATGTAGAAGAATGAAATTGAATTCTCATCTCTCACCTTATACAAAAATCAATTTAAGATAAATTAAAGTCTTAAGTCTAAGACCTAAAACCATATAAATTCTGGAAAATAACATAAGAAAAACTTTTCTAGACAATAGCTTAGACACAGAATGCATGACTAAGAACCCAAAAGCAAATGCAACAAAAACAAAAACAAAAACAAATAAATTAGACTTAATAAACTAAAAGGTTTCTGTGCAGCAAAAGAAATAATCAGTAAACTGACAACTTGCAAAGCAAGAGAAAATATTTGCAAACTATGCATCTAACAAATAACTAATATCAAGAATCTACAAGGAAAGTAAACAAATCATCAAGAAAAAAAGCAAATCCCATCAAAAAGTGGGAAAATAACATAAATAGACAATTCTTAGAAAACGATATAGAAACAACCAAATGCCCAGGATTAGATGAATTCACAGCTGAATTCTACCAAAGGTAAAAAGAGGGGCTGATATCCTTCCTTCTGAAATTATTCCAAACAATAGAAAAAGAGGTATTCCTCCCTAAATTGTTTTCTGAGGCCAGAATCATCCTGATATCAAAACTTGGCGGAGCTACAACAAAATTAGAAAATTTTAGGCCAATATCGCTGATGAATATCAATGCCAAAATCCTCAATAAAATTTTGGCAAACCGAATCCAGCAGCACATCAAAAAGCTTATCCACCAGGATCAAGTTGGCTTCATCCCTGGAATACAAGGCTGGTTTACCATATGCAAATCAATAAATACAATCCATCACATAAACAGAACTAATGATTAAAACCACATGATTATCTCAATAGATGCAGAAAAGTCCTTTGAAAATTCAACATCCCTTCATGATAAAACACTCAATAAACTAAATATTGAAGTAAAGTATCTCAAAATTGTGAGTTATTTATGAAAAACCAACATCCAATATCACACTGAATGGGCAAAAACTGAAAGCATTAACGTTGAAAACCAGCACAAGAAAATGTTGCCCCCTCTCATCACTCCTATTCAACATAGCATTGAAAATTCTGGCCACGACAATCAGGCAAGAGAAAGAAATAAAGGGTATTCAAATAAAAAGACAGGAAGTCAAATTGTCTCTGTTTGCAGATGACATAATATATTTAGAAAACCCCACCATCTCAACTCAAAATGTCATTAAGCTGATAAGGAACTTTAGCATAGTCTCAGGATTCAAAATCAGTGTGCAAAAATCACAAACATTTCTACACATCAATAATACTCAAATAGAAAGTCACATCGTGAGTGAACTCCCATTCACAGTTGCTACAAAGAGAATAAAATACCTAGGAATAAAACTTAGGAAGAATCAATATCATGAAAATGGCCATACTACCTAAAGTAATTTATTGATTTAATGCTACCCTTATCAAGCTACCATTGATTTTCTTCACAGAATTAGAAAAAACAACTTTAAATTTTATATGGAAACAAAAAAGAGACTGGATAGCCAAGACAGTCCAACACAAAAAGAACAAAGCTGTAGGGATAACACTACCTGACTTGCAACTATACTCTGAGGCTACAGTAACAAAAACAGCATAGTACTGGTACGAAAACTGATATATAGACCAAATACATAACAGAGGCCTCAGAAATAACACCACACATTCACAATCACCTGATCTTTGACAAACCTGATAAGAACAAGCAAGAGGGAAAGTATTCCTTATTTAATAAATGGTGTTGGGAAAACTGGCTAGCCATAAGCAGAAAACTGAAACTGGACCCCTTCCTAACACTATATACAAAAATTAACTCAAGATGGATTAAAGACTTAAATGTAAGACCTGAAACCCTAAAAACCCTAGAAAAATCCTAGACAATACTGTTGAGGACGTAGGCATGAGCAAAGTCTTCACGACTAAAACACCAAAAGCAATGGCAACAAAAGCAAAAATTGACAAATGGGATCTAATTAAACTAAAGACCTTATGTAGAGCAAGAGATACCGTCATCACAGTTAACAGCCAACCTACTGAATTGATGAAAAATTTTTTAATCTATCAATCTGACAAGTGCTAATATCCAGAATCAATACATCTCATTTTTCTATGATATTCTATTTTAATCTACTGTCATTGTTGTATATTCTTCTATGTTTTTTTATGTGACTCCATGGCTAAGACATTACATTTACGGGAAGTTGAGAAGAGTAAGAAAATAAGAATAGGAGGAGGAGAAAAATGGAAAGGAAATGGATAAGAAGGAAGAAGAAAAGCAGGAGCAGGAGGAAGAAGAAGGAGAGGAAGAAAAAGAAAGGGAGCAAGAGTACGTAGAAAGGTAGGAGAAAATAAATATGAGAATAGCAATGTAAAAATTCACCAATGTTAATTTTTTTCATTTTGACAAATGTACTCTTGTTAAGTAAGATATTAATATTTGGTCAATTTGGATGCCTTTAGATGTGAGTCACTGAGAAAAATGCAGCATCTTATTAGTGTTATATCTGCCAAAATTTCATGTCCTGAGCCTCGTCATGAAAACACCAAACAACATGAGCCATCCTTCCCACAGAATAAGGGGCTATTATTTCTTAAAATTGGCACCATCATGAAAGAGAAGTTAAGACAGAAAATCTGTTCCAAATTAAAGGGCAGTAAAGAGATATAATAATTGAGTGCAATATTTAATCCTAGATTAGATCCTGAACCAAAAATAAATAAAATAGAAATTATTGAGACCATTAGCAGAATTTGAATGGAATCTGTGAAATAAATGGCAATGTTTACTACTTTGAAGGTTGTAATGAAGGTATGGTAAAAAATGTCATTATTTTTGGCAAATGTATGCTGCAATTTTATAAGTTTGCAGCATCAGACTTGAACCATATTCTTAACTTATTCAGAAAAAGAATAATAAAATGTTTCTATCTAACCATATAGTTATTTATTGATGGAGAGAGAGAGAGAGAGAGAGAGAGAGGGCACATGCCATAAATCATTGACAATTGGGGAATCTGGATAAAGAAGATATGTACTTTTTGTAATGTTCATAAAGCTGTTTTTTTTTAAGTTTGAAATTATTTCAAAAATTGATGTCTCAGGTTGTTCTAGTAGATGATTAAAACAAATAATGTAGTTTAATGAAGAGGAGCTGCTGCCCAGTGATGAAGAAATGATACTAATTAAAACAGGTGAAAAATATATGAAGGCATTCATTAATCTAGACTATTTCTTATTATTTGAACAGAAATATTCTGTACACAATGAAATTATTGATAATTAATGTATTTTGTCTAATTCATATATCTTTCCTAATTTCCCAAATAAGTGTGTACTGTTTTAGTGATAAAAACAATAAAAGTTAGAAATGTACAAATGTAAGGAAAAAATGCTATTTCACATTTCATTTACACTGCTTTCTTTTGACTCTTTAATAATCCATTCTTTCTAGAAATGTAATTTGACACACCAACATGTTTATATTAATTTCAAGTTATTTTTAGGATCTGGAACATTATTTCATTAAAATAATCAAATCTCAATACAAAATTTAATTATTCCTGAAGCCTTAAAATATGAATTTCATTGATAATGAATTTTTAGATTTTTTCAACTAGTATGAGTAATATGTAATATTACTTTTTATTTCAAATAATTTTCATTTTCATTGCCTAAGATGAATTATATTACTATTACATTCTACAATATTAAAGGTACTTCTGATTAAATAGAAATTCATGGGGAGAGAGATCCAAGATGGCCGATCACTAGCAGCTCAGGATTGCAGCTCCCAGTGAAAGTGCAGAGAGTGAGTGGACGTCACACTTACCAACAAATTTTTGCTGCCCACAAACCAGGGCATTCCCAGCGGAGGAGCCCCATGGGTCGCCAATGCGACCCTTTCAGCTGGCGCAGCTGCTTTGCTGGCGCCTTGGCCCAGTGGCTCTTGGTGTGGAGTAAATGGGACTGGGTCTCCTTTTGGATAATATTTGGAGTTCTGATAAGGCAGAGCAGTCCATTCAGCTGATTGGAAAAGGGACTGAGAAGCCAGACCGGAGACCCCCGGGCAGAAAAGCAGCACGAATTTCAACGCTGCTGTTTTAGCCAGCGTTGTGGGTCGCTGCAGTGAAAATTACATAGATTCTGGAACTGGGAATCAACAAGCTGGACCTCTACTCAGAGACTTAATTTGAAAATTGGTAACTACAGAGACAATAGGTGGATAAAACCATAAAGATGCCAAGAAGCCACTGTAAAAAAACTGAGAACACTCAAAATCAGAATGTCTCTCCTTCTACAGAGGATCCTAGCTCCTCATTAGTAACGGAATAAGGCATGATGGAAAATGAGTGTGAAGAATTAACAGAGTCAGGCTTTAGAAGGTAGCTAATAAGAAACTTCTGTGAGCTAAAAAAATATGTTCTAACCCAATGCAAAGAAACTAATAACTTAAAAAAAAAGGTTTGATGAAATACTAACGAGAATGGACAATTTAGAGAGGAACATAAACTAATTAATGGAGCTGAAAAACACAATATGAGAAATCCGTGAAGTATGCACAAGTCTTAACAGTCGAATTGACCAAGCAAAAGAAAGGATATTAGAGGTCGAAGACCAACTTAATGAAATGAAACGAGAAGATAAGATCAGAGAAAAAAGGATAAAAAGAAATGAGCAAAATCTCCAGGAAATATGGGACTATGTGAAAAGACCTAATTTACGCTTAATAGGTATACCTGAAAGTGACGAAGAAAATGAATCCAAGTTGGAAAATATTTTTCAGGATATTATTCAGGAAAATTTTCCTAAACTAGCAAGGCATGACAATACTCAACTCCAGGCAATACAGAGAACCCCACAAAGATATTCCTCAAGAAGACCAACCCCAAGACACATAATCATCAGATTTACTCGAATTGAAATAAAGGAGAAAATATTAAGGGCAGACAGAGAGAGGGGCCAGGTTACCCATAAAGGGAAGCCCATCAGACTCACAGCACATCTCTGAGTAGAAACTCTACAAGCCAGAAGAGAGTGGGGGTTAATATTTAACATCCTTAAAGAAAAAAACTTTCAACCCAGAATTACATATCCAGCCAAACTAAGTTTTACAACCGAGGGAAAAATAACATTTTTTGTGAACAAGCAAGAACTCAGAGATTTCATCACCACCAGGCCTGTTTTACAAATTCTGAAAGAAGTACTATACACAGAAAGGAACAACCAGCATCAGTTATCCTAAAAACTTACCAAAAAGTAACGAATATTACAACAATGAAGAATTTACATCAACTAATGGGCAAACAGCTAGTTAGCCTTAAATAACAGTATTAAACTCACATATATCATTATTAAGCCTAAACTTAAACGGATTAAATACCCCAATCAAAACAAACAGTTAGACAAACTGAATAAAAAGTTAAAACTCATCGGTACGCTGTATTTAGACCTTTCTTATAGGCAAGGACACACAAGGACTTAACATAAAGGGATGGAGGAAGATCTACTAACTTAATGGAGAGCAAAAAAAAAAAAAAAAAAAAAAAA